>NW_006497498.1:831754-857153 GCF_000471905.2 Amborella trichopoda
CCAAACAAAGAGCCAACACCTCAAATATTAAAAGAAGTCAAACCTTTGGAAATTTTAAGGAGTCCACCTAGGCCACCTTCATCAGACTTCTTGGCCAACACACTTATAAGGAATGTGGAGCCAAACTTAGAAGATTTAGCCGAGTAACCTCTTGAGGTAGACCCAGTTATAGATGATGGGGAAGCAAAGAGCCCAAATTTGACTATTCTCAAAGATTTGGCATCTTCACTAGAGTTGATAGAGCTTGAACCTTTCAAAATTCTAAGGGGCCCACCTAGGCCACCTTCACAAGATTTTTTGAATGATCCAACAATCTGAGATCAAGAATTGGATATTGAAAATCCGACCATGTTACCTTCTCAAGAGGCAGGCTCTCTAAAGGTCATTGACGACATGAACGCAACTCTGATAACCGAAGCACCACCATATCAAGAGATTTCATCCTATGAAGAACAAGTTCCCAACAAAACAAAAAGCCCTAAAGGGGCAACCTCATCAAAATATTCAATAGGGCAAGCTCCTCTCATGAAGAGGATACAATAGTGGCAACTAATGAGATTGAACACTTGTTTGTTGATTCCCAACCCATCATAAGGTCATTTAATACAACAGCGGCAACTAATAAGATTGAACCGTTCTTCGTTGACTCTCAACATGCCGTAAGGCCATCTAATACCAACTCAACCACTCCTCTTGTGCGAGAGTGTCACCTAAGCTCGAGCACAGAGAAGGAGCCTACCACGGAGTTAACCATCGAAAAGCAATTCGAAATTTCCAATGAAAAAGATTACTGAAAAGGAGTTGGGTGATCACTCGTCCTTTTGCAAATAACCAAATGAGGCATTCATGCCTCACACTTCAAGTACTCCATTAACGGGAAAACCATGATGAGCTTATCCGTTCATACAGAAGACTAAGATATTAGGAAACCGACAGTGATTTTTAGTCTCAAAATCAAGGTTCAAGTGGAGCAGTTTAAAGGAAAAGTTTAATGGAAATTCAGCAACCATTGTCAAAGAGATTTTGGGTGCCAACCTAGGTCAAGGGAAATCAGAGGAAGGCCGATATTAGAACCTCCCTGCCACTTGAAGGATGGAAAGATGATGAAATTCTTACATGATCTTAAGACGAATTGCTAAAATAAAAAAAAAGAAGGCACCTTTTGACTCTTCTTCCTCCTCCTCCTCTTCTTTTATCATTGTTCTCTTCTTCAAAATAAAAAAATAAAAAAATCAAAAAAAATCCGCTGGGCTGAAAATCAAAAAGGAACCTCAAGCATTGGAAAAAAACTGCTGGGCTAAACAACCAAATGGGACCCCGGAGTGATAAAATAAATAAAAAATAAAAAAAATCTACTGGGCTAAAAATCTGAAATGAACCTCATGCATTGGAAAAAAGGCTATCGGGCTAAACACCCGAAAGGGAACCCGGGACGAAGAAAAAGAAGAAGTTCTCTTCTTCCTTCTACTCTCCAAAGTCTTTTCTCTCTAAACATCTTCTCTTCCTCCCCTTGAGTCAAAGTGGTGTTAAAAGAAAATCAATAAGCATTAGCCTAACGGAACATTGTTAAGGACCTTGATCGTCTGAAACTTCTAAAGGTGAGTGGGGGAGGAACGAAATTGAAAATCCAAAGAGATTTTGACCACCCAGAGGCGGTATCCTGTATTTTCAAGACTCTGTTTTACTAGAAACTCTAGAGAACTCTCCTTGAATTGCAACACAAGAACTGATGTTGGAAGATAAAGAAATACTTGATGATTTCTCGTCCCGAAGATTCAAGCATGGACCCGATACGCTCACATAGGGTCCACCAAAGGGGTCACAAGTGGTTAAACTGTAAGACCTACATTAAAAGAAAATAACCCTCAACAGGGGCAGCAAAAAAATAATAATAATAAAAACTCCATGGTAATATGAGTATAATTGTCAACGACACCGTCCATCGCTGCATGACGTTAAACAGCTTAGAAGGCTATATGGTTGCAAGAGTCAAAACTGCTAACTAACCTTGTTTGTCGAAATATCTTTCTCTCTTTAAAATTTTCACTATATGTCTTGTGTTTTCAAAAATTTAATTTCTTTGATAGAATCGTAACCTGTCCTTGCTTTGAGCTCTATTTCGAATCTCTCCCTCTTTCCAAAATCTCTAAAACATCTTCTAAAATGAAGGATCTTGGACACCCGTATATGATGATTACCGCGTTGCTGCCTCGTCTCTCTCTTCAGAATTGGCCAGACAAATCTCTTTTTATAAAAGCCTCTTCCTAAATAGGAGAAACCTATAGAAAGCCTTAGAAAACCTTGAGGAAATCTAGGAAAATGCAGGTTTGTGGATTTGAAACTAAAGTTAAGTGGCATGGCTAAAAAATTTAACTCGAGTTTCAAGATTATGTAACTCACCGATATCTCATACCAAAAACCCTAGGATGATAATGCCTTAGGTGGGTGAGCTCGGGAGAGCAATGACTTGGAGGATTAGTTGGTGTGCCCTCTGACCACGTGACTTCCAAAATAAATTTTCAATGTCTGCATTAGCTTCTCTTTTCCTAAACCTATAGAAAGCCTTAGGAAACCCTAAGGAAATCAAAGAAGATGCCAGGGTTAAAAAATTCCAAACTGTGAAACCCTTGAGGTTAAGTGGCTTGGCCAGAAAATCCAACTCGAGTTTTAAGCTTATGTAACTCACTAACATCTCATGCCGAAAACCCTAAGAGAAAAAATGCCTTAGGTGGGTGAGCTTGGTGAGTAGAATGACTTGGAGGGATTAGTTGGTGCGCCCCCTGACCACGTAACATCAGGATGAAATTTAAAATATCTGCATTATCTTTAACGTTCACCTACCCCTCGAAGGACAGAGAATGCCAAAGTGTCTACTTCTTTACCACTCACCTGTCCCTCGAAGGACATGGAGTACCAAAGAAGGGCAACTGTAGACACCCCATTTTAAATCTGGCAAATTCTGTGATTTCCTACCTAGAACCATGCATAAACCCTGTTTTGACCCATAATCTTCCAGATGCCGTGTTTTACCAAAACATTCATTAAAAATAGTAAAACAATCCTTTTTTACCCAAATTTTCTCTGAGATCTTCACAAGAGGCTGAAGAACACACCTGAATTTGAAAACTTCAATTTGGACTACTTTTGATTAGGGCAACACTAGGAGTGTCGCCCAACCTAGACTGGGCGACTTGAGTGGTGCCGCCCAGACTTGTCTACCAGCCCTTTTTTGACCAAAATGGAATTTTCCTTTTAGTGTTGATTTTCTTGCCTTTTTGGAGGATTTTTTCCATATTTATTTGGGCGACACCAAATCCGAATCCCCAAAATTGGAATTTTTGGCTGGGAGATCTATTGGTTATGGAAATATGTCATTCTCAACAGATCCTTGGCCAAACCTCTTTTTTGTGGCAATTTTGGAGGATATGAGGAACCTCTAGAGAGAAACTTAGAGAGAAAGATTAAAACCCTAATCTGGAAGCGCTAACCCTAAGCCTGAGAAACCTTTTCAAGGCACAACAATCCTTGTTCTAAAACCATCCTTAGGGCACACCAACCCTTTGAAACCAGAGATCTGCTGGTCAACATCAGAATTAGAGATGCAAAGAGGATGCTGGTTTTGATATGGGCAAGCCCTCGAAGGCTCGGGTGTACCGGGCCATCCGGCCCGGTTTGGTATTATTCTTTTGATCTTTTTTCTTCTTCTTCTTACCGTTTTGATCTTATTTTGATTATTTTGAGCTGTTCATTACTTTGAATTCATGTTTTAGTATTTTGCATCATATTGGCTCTATCACAGATCTGAGAGCATATCTACTCATTTTCGGGCAGATCTGCTCGAAAACGAGCAGATATTCTCTCAGATCTGAATTCAATTTGTCTCACTTTATCTACCACATCATTCTTACCAGTTTAAGGTGTTAAGATCTGTGAGATCTCCATTTGAAGATCTGTCCGATTTTCATCGTAGACAGCTCTCTTCTTATTTGTATTAGGGATGTAAGTACATAAAAAATGACATACAACAGATATGTCATTCACTCCTTCACTCTTAGCTTCCACAGAAGTAAGGTCCTTCTCTCCTTCTGAGGGTGTAAGCCACTAATCCATGTCTATCAAAATGTGCTAACCCCTCTTCAATCAAGAGATCCCCTTTTATCATTTTCCTTCGTATTGACAAGTCACGGTTTTTAATGGAGAACCATGCCTCTATTATCCTTCAATTCTCACTCTTCATCTACATATTTACGCTTATCTTCTTCTCCAAATCACGGAACTGCAAAGTATGCATCCTAATCTTTTCATTTCAAAATGGAAATCATACAATTTGAGTCAATCTATTAATCGCTTGAATATCTCTTTATGATAGCCCTTTGTTTTAGTCGATTATTATCCTTGTGACATTCAATTTTGAATTCGCAGGCTCGGGCTCAATAGAATCTTCATGCGAGTAAAACTAGGAAACTTGTTATCTTCATTTTCCATCACTTGGCGGTTCAACTCTGCAGTGCAACTGTGACATGTGTCAATATTTCTTTAATCGCTTTTAGATGGTTGATCCTTTAATCAAGAAATTTGAAGAACTGAGGGGTGGACTTAGAGCTGAACACAATGGTCCAAGTCTCACTTCAAATGGACTTCAAGCAAGGGATATATGATCCTTGTTGTAACGCACAGAGCATAAGGCTTGAACTGCTGGGCGATGAGAGTGGCGACTGAATTCTCCTCCGGGCATCTTTAACTACCGGGTTATACGGATGATGGGTTGAGCCACCTCTAATTGATATGAAACTTTAGGGTGAGGTTTATAATGCCTCGAATATGGATCTTGAAAGTCTCGGCTTAATTTCAGAACATGAAGTTCTGGATATCAGTCAAGGCATATCTCAACTGACGGTGAATACGGACATGGGTTAGGCCAAGTCCAAATGTTGCCCAAGTTATAACATTCTTGGACTTTAAGATATAAAAGGCATTAACATATATATCTTTAGATATTTTCCTCAATATACCAACATATGGTGAGGTTTCCCTTATGCTCTGTCTGTTAAAACCCCATATTTTTAACCGACAGGCCAAAAAGAGTCATATCACGTCTCACCCAAAACTCCTCCAATATCCAGTGAAGAGGCATCCATGTGCCATAGGAGTATATGTATCCTAGAGTTTCATCTCAAATTGAAAGTCTCGATGATCTCTGTTTATAGACCGTAAGTCTCGATGCACATGCATAACTGACGGTGGATTCAAGAAAATATGTATATCAAACCGCATTAAGTTCCTCCACATATCACATTGATAGGCATATCAGGCCCTAGGAGTATATGTATCTTAGAAGTTGTCTCACAATGAGATGGCTTTCATATCTTCCAACATCGATCGTAAGTTAAACTTGAACATGCTTAACTGCTGACCTATCCTATCTGTTAGAGTTCATGAGTCATAACATATAGAGGCTCACTCACGAGTCAGAGTTCTGAAGGGGGCCTTCATGTCACGAATCCTGAGCATATCGTATCTTTCATATCATATCTTCATATCATGGGGGCACATATGAGCAGGTGTTATCAAGAACCGTGCTCGTATCATATCAGCCGTCTGTTAAGACAATTATCCAGTGTATGTTACCGACTTTTCTATATATTTGCCATCTTCCATCTATTAAGCGTTTGCCAAAACGCACTTAGTCCTATATGAGGACTAAGAAACACTCTTATTTAACACTCTTATTATATGTTCAAAGGCCAAACATATTCATCTCATCTTTCTTTCATCCACCGTTCGCTAAGACAACTTATCCGGCATACTTTTATAAGACCCACACTCATCCACTGTTGGTTTAAAACTTATGCTTCCTTCAACATCTCTATCAAGCATCGGTTCAAGATCTTCTTTATCAACTACTAGTTAGAATACACTTAGTCCCCATACAAAGACTAGAAGCGTACCCAATCCAGGGCTCATTCTTTGACCTTTAAGCTTATCGAGCTTGTTAATCATCAAGGCAACTATATGGCATGCATGCATTAGCACCTTTCCCTCGTTACCTCGAACTTCATCAAGCATTCATTAGAGTGTACATGATCTTATAGGAAACTAAAACACACCCTATACATACATACATTCATTAGGGGGATCTTTTGAGGTTCATCCCATTTGGGTTTGTCTCACGGTCTAGTTCCTTAAGACTCCTCCAAGGTATTCTATCTTCGATTTGATGCCTTTTTAGTGCCACTGTCGATGCCTCCTAGGGGAGGTGGCGCTAGAAGGCTGCCAGATTTGTTGGAAATATGGTTTATCAAGGCATAAATTCACGTAGTCTCTCATTCACTGGGAGCGATTGAGAGATTGAAATTTTGGCGTCTTGCAAAATGGAGTCCAGATTCTTTTACCCCGAGTACGCATGAGGCATCAAAAGTTCACGTGTTGAGAAAGGAATTTCTCAAGCAGGTGAGGGTTACCTTCTAGTCAAGATTTTAATAGGTTAGCCTCATGTTTAGCTGTTATCGGCCAGGAATTGGAGAATCCAAATGAGAAAAATAGAACCTGAGTACTTATTGAGTATTTGCCTTGTATGGAATGGTCAAGACTTACGGGATATAAGTCCGTATCTTGATACGAGACCATTATATGGCATGTGAATTTTCATTTCATATGGGAAACCAATCTTCCAAATGCATTATCCGAGTTTGGAAGAGCTAGTGCACATGTGCTTTAAGAGGACCCCTGTAATGGAGTTAGATCATGTCCATAGAGGTACACTTGTAATCCATTGAGAGCTGAATGATTGGAAGTTCTGGCTCAGTTGCTTTGATATGGCCAATTATGTGTCCCTGCTTTAGACTGTGAAACATAGGTCTACTGGGTCGATCTAAGACTCCGCAGAACATCATTCGGGACTAGCCCAAGGGAGTACTCTGATACCTATAGTTATTAGCCTGAGATTTCCCTATACCTTCTGTCTTATTTTATAATGATGTGAAAAACCAAATAATTTCTCAAAAATACTTTAAATATTTATTGTGAGTTTTAGATAATTTTTCAAAATTTTATTTGCTAAAAAAAATGAGGGTTTTCAAATTGTTTGACTCAAATTACACGTTACTCCTGACCTGGTAGTGCCATGTGGTGTCTGAATGGCCATAGGGCTGCCACGTGGTACCCCACGCCTCACTCTAAGGTCACCGCCTAGCTGAGCACTGATCCCTAGGCGAGGGACTAGATTGGCATTTGGTTGCTTGCTTTATAAGGGATTGTGTTATGATGTCTTGTTATATATTGTTATAGTTTGTTAAATAATGTTATAAATTAAGGCCCTTTTTTTATCACCTGTCTTAATTAACTCACACATGGGTCATGCATGGCATGTGTGAATTTTAACTAATTTATTTATTTGATATTAAAGAAAAAATACATTTTCAAATTTGAGTTGAAAAATATCTTCACACACATGTGTGAAGGGGACATTATTTTTAAATTGATTGGCTTGAAATTTTAGATCTACAAAGTGATTGGCTTTGATAAAGTAGAATATCTCCACATGTGTGAGCTTTGCCAAGTACTTCTTTACCCTTTAGCCTTTGTAGTTATCTACTCTAATACATTATTAAAACAACTACGGATATTTTTGTAAGGCCATATTGGATACAATTGGAACAAAAACATAGGCCAAAGACAAAATGGTAAAGTAACGTAACTTAGGGTTAAGGTGAGTGATAATGGTGTGAAATCCCATCTCTTCATCATAGTGGTTGGATGGGGATGGGTGGCTAGGTACATTAGCCTCTCATGTGCCTTTGGATTAGTGCATCAAGGGTGTTGATTGAATCCAAGGTTACACCCATGTTATAAAAGCACATCATGAGATATCAAACCATAATTATCTCAACTCTTGAACCATTTTGGAAAATGATTGCTCCCCTCCTTCTTCTAAGTTTTTGTGAGAGAAAATTGAAGAGAGAGAGGTTTCAGGGTTCCATTAATGGTGATCTTGATGGTGGTCCTCCTTTCTTATGCTTAAGTCCATCGTGTGTATTTATCAAGGTGAACTCCATTGAATTTTCTTTTTTCAAAAGATCATATTCTTGGCATCTATGGTTGCTGAAATTTTGAATTTAGAAAATTTTCATCGATCTTAGAATCCCCATTTGATCATCTTTTTTATCATGCTTATCATAGTGTGGTCTTTCATGAGTTATAGCCTATATGCATTAAAATCCATGATCATGCATAGTATCCATTGATTACTTTGCTTTAAATCTATCAAATAATTTAGTCTCAGAGTGTCACTCAATTTTCAGAACTTTTTCATCGTGTTTTTACCTATGGGGGTTCATAATCTTTCCATACAAGATTATTTTGGTGGTTCGAGGGACCATCGTGTGTCGTTTGGCTATAACTCTCTCGTTCTTTATCTGATTCGATTCAAAACTTTTGCATTCTATTTTAGATGATAATTCCAATGTGTTGAGATCTTAAGAAGTGATTTTTAAGATGTTTAATAGATTTTCATTTGGATTAGACTCTGTTGTGAGATTGTACAATCCGAAGAGACAAAATTATGTCCTTATAGAGCTCGATTGTGTAGCCGCGGCACAAAGGGTTTGAAACATGGATTCCTTATTTTAATTTGGAATTCTAATTTCCTGTTTAGTTTATTTTATTCCTTAAAATTTTGTTTAAATTAATTACATGATGTATTTAAACTTTGGGACATAGTTTATGTAATTTGTGCTATGAATGTGTAATTCATAAGCTAGTCTTGCTTTATATGTAATGTATCCATAAGAGGTTGGTATTTGAGTTTATTTATAGTGGTTATACAAGGCTAGAAATGGTTGTAATTTTTATTTAATATATTGTAACTTATTCACTTAACTTGGTTTTTAGCGAGTGACTTGTTGTAGGTGTCCATTTTGCCTTGTTTTTTGGCTTGAAAATTTTCTCTAGTCTTTGTATCCACTATCAAGATTTCTAAATGATTTCTCTTTTCCTCTCCTTCTTCTTCTCAATATTTTCCCCTTTTCTAATCTTCTCATCTTCTGCTTGTTCTCCTCTCTTCTTCTACTCCTTCTCAATCTCTTCTCCTCAGAATCTCTCTCTGTCTTCTTCTCTTTCAACCAACCCCTACCACTTTTCCCCTATCACTCTTGAAACCCCTCTCTAAGGATGAGGCAGGGTTGTCTGTCCATCACTTAGCATTCTTATACTTGTGTGTTTACCAAGGCACAACATGAGGCAAGGGAACCAGAGCCGAGAGGAAGGGGGGCTTTCCATTTCGTTATATAAGAGGGCTACTTGCACCCCTAGGCGTGTCACGAACCCAACCACCCATGAGGTTGGTCCCGACTCACAACCTTTAAACCTTTCTCTTATTGGTTCTGGCCGCACACGCATGCACGGTATCCTAGAGAGCGATATCGGACTGGGTCCCATACCAGGTCCCCAGGTCCAAATCCCACCAAGATCGAGGGCCAACTAATCATTTTTTATAATATTAAATATCCAGAAACTTCTAAAAAATATTTTAATGTCCTAAAACTTATTTATAACCAAATTACTTATTTCTAAATTAATTAGATAGGAATTGGATCAAATTTTATTAAGGAAAAAAGAAATATTGCTGAGGTACTCTATTTCTACTAGTGACTATGTCTCACACTCACTTTCTCAAATTGACCCAGCAGTTCCTATGACCCACAATCTATCATAAAGATTTATAATTGGATTACCAAAGCTAGCCAATAGGTGATGAGAATATAATCCCAGTCTATGGATTATAATTTCCCCTAGGGACAAGCCTAGGTCACACAAACCAATGCACACAAATCGCAATTGGTGCATGAGGGCTATCTCTCGCATATATACATATAACACCCTAAATGGAGTTCATTTGAAGCGCTAGAAACAGAGGAGAAAGGGATTAGGGTCTAGGGATTGTGAATTAGGCAAAGTGTTTTGTTCTTCCTTGTCATTTTTGAGTTTTTATTCTTTTAAGGATAAATATTATGTTAATTATTTCAATTTGTTAATTATAAATCATGTTGGTAATTTAATTTTAATTTTCTTTGTTAATTTAATTTTGATAATCTTGAATTTATTTTACTAATTTTAATCTTAATTTTAAAGTTACTTAAAAAATTAGGACTATATCTACATATAGCCCATTTATATAATATATGTAGTTTGACGGTTCAAAAAGAAAAATATAATTTATAGTCTATGAACTATACATGCATATATGGGCTAGGCACAGGTTGTGCCATGGGTGGCCACAAAAAAAAAAAGGGGCCTTGGCTGCCTAACCCGGGCCCAATACGTTGCCATTAAATAGGGGCCCGAACCCGACATTAACAGCTGCCCCAATGCAAAAGCTCGTGAGTTGGCAACCTTATAAGAGAGAGGCACGAACAACTAGATCGAGAGGGTTTCCCATGAGATTTTGGGTTGGTTAACTTTCAACTTTTAGATATAGTCTCTCAGTTGTTCTTAATGTTATGTTCCTGATAGGAATACCATAGTGGGGAAGAGGAAATTAATTGGTGGGGTCTCGTCCAAATGAGGGAGCAGGTTAGAGGGGACGATCGGCAAGGGTTTTGCCGATGTTTAGAGAGATGTATTTCTCTTTGTAACAAAAACACTATAAGCTTTATTGAGATAATAGAGTTCTACTTGCTAAAACCATGGACTTAGCCTTTTAAATTCACATAAATCCTTGTCGTTGTGATGTGCCTTTTTTGTTTGCTTTATTTGTCATGTTTTATTTTATCGCTATATACATTTATTTCGTATCTAGTCAACTATCTACATACCCTTGAGTAGGATCCTAATATTTGGGTTCCCTAATCTCGCAAGCTAGGAGTTCTTGAAATTCTTGCACAATTTATTTATTTATTAAGATGGCTGCTAGATTGAAGAAATTACATCCGCGTCATTTGCGCCCCTCAACATGTTCCAAAACTCAGTTTACCCCAAGGAAGTGAAAGCAGCAGGAAATGCTCCCGGTTTCTTTCGTGACATCTTCCAATACAAACAAAACAAAAGAAGCCTTAGGGCTTCTGTCGTCATTACGTGTGCCAAGGCTACCTCTTACTTTTACTTTTAATTTTATGATTTTTTTCTGTGAATTTTGGGGTAGATATGCCTATAAATGTAGTTATAAAATTAAAATCAAGACTCGGCTCGTGGGGAAGCCGAGCCGCTTCTCATTTAACGGGGTAACGTTAAGCCGTTTGAACGGGGGCCTTTCAATGCCACGATTCCCGTGATACAAAAGATTCCCCCACTCCACACGTATAAATACCCCTTCTGCCCCATCTTTTGCTTTCCCTCCCAAACCTTTTCTCTCTCTATCTCTACTGCTTTGTCTTACACCGTCTCTCTAAAAACCCCCCTCTCTTTCTAAAAACTCAATCACTGGCACCATTTTTCTTTTAATCCTGAACTTTGCCCTGACTTTATCTCAATTTTTTTTTTACCAGCCCTTTTCCTTGTTTATTTATTTTATTGCTTAAAGTTCCTTAAGAAATTAGGCGAAACTCAACCGGATCAACCCGAGCTCCTTTTGCGGATTGCGGTAATTCCTTCGTCAAATTATTGTAATGTTTGTTCATTTACTGTTTGTTTGTTTGTCTATGTGTTGCCTAGCATGGTGACATTTTATGACGGGCAATATAACCACCAGAAGCGGTTTGGTGGGTTGAGATCGGCGGTTGAAGGATATGGTTGTTATTTTACGAAATTTCCAGGGGAGTTTCGTTGAGGATCTCTGGTTTGACTTAAGGGATTGTGGCGCCCTTTGTTGAAACTATAGGCTGATTTGGATACTTGGACCAAAGCCCTTTTGGTCTTTTGCATTTAATAAAATTGTTTGTTTTTTAAACCCTTTTGTTAATAGTAATAAAGGCCAGTGGACCTTTATTAATTATTTATTTATTTATTTATTTTTATTTTTTTTTTGTGGTTCTGTTTCAGTGGGGATGGGTCCCTTTTCTGTTAGTGGGCACCATTTTGAGGAACATGCCAAGTGCTTTTTATTTGAAAATAAGTTTATATAGGGCCGTGGCTCTAAACAATTAGAGCCCACTTCAAAACTTTCATTAGAAGAGGTTGTTTTGATGCCAACATCTCAACATCAAGATGAATGGACATGAGATAAAAAATGGATTTTAAATCTTGAAAGTAGTGTATCTTGTAATGCATTTTTGGATGGTAACAATTTTTAAGATTTTAAAGTTTTCATATATCTGCTCGATCTATACTATTTTTTTAGCGTTAAATATTATAATCAAAGATGAAAATATATTTTAAGGCTATCACAAAGATTTCTAGTATTGAAATGATATTTCCGACTCCACTTGAAGGTGCGCCTTATTTTGATTGTTTAAAGCCTCTGCTCTACATAAGCCACACCCTTTTTATTTTCCTTACGTGTATGAGGGGTTAAATGACTCGGGTACGAGAATGACCCTTTTTCTGTTAATTGTGGGGGACAAATTTCTACTTTACTGCCACAAATCCAAATTCCAAAAGTTACATGCTCCCGCATTAGTATTGCTAGGATCCGGAGTTTTGGAAATGTACTCTCCTCAATGTAGTGTCCAACCTCAAAAAAATAAAGAAAAAAAGAATTTAAACATTGTAATGAGCCTAGAAAAATAAGAATAATTGTTTCATGTGGGTTGGACCGCATTTTTACTATATGCAGTCCAGAGGGATAAAGTATTTATCTTAAAATTGGAAGCAAATAGGTGATCTATCTAAAAACAATTGTAACCAAGTTCAAATGTTTTTTTAATATAATTATTATTTCTAGTTTTAATTTTTTTATTTTTTTTTATATTCATTATCTCTAAGTTAAAGATTATATATTCTCTAAAAATTAAAATCAAATTATACGTAAAAAAATATATTTATTACTAAGCCAGCATTTCTACAATATGCGGGTTGGAGCGCGTCCAAAAAATAAAGTCCCCATATTACTTTTGATGGTCAAATCCAAGTCTTTAAGAAGTTACGGTACTTTTGTTTTTTCTTTTCCCTTTTGAAAATACTCATCTCGTTAGTCTAAAGAGGATCCCAGAATTTTGTATCAAGAGAATTTTCAGAAGCTCTTTTATCTAAGGGAGTATGTAAAGTGTGCTCCAAAGAGTACACGCTTTGCTTGGGCCTGCAATTCCTCTTGCCACTTTGGTGTAAAACACAATCTTTTTTTTTTTAATAATTCAGTGGGTACCTTTTTTTTCAAATAAATTAAGAGTTAATTTTTTAAAGATTTTAGTAAATACTATGAGAGGGATTGAAAACTACATTGTGGTAACTAGTTGGGTGCTACCAACATGACCCAGAACCTTTCCTAATACACACCCAATACAACGCTTAAAAACGCAGCTTTTTTTCCTACCAAATTTGATTTCTTCGATCAAAATTAGCGTTTAGAAAATTATCGCAGCTCAAAAAGATCGGATGATTTTTATCCAATTATTAATACTACACGACAAGCTTAATCCAATTGATATTATCTTTGAAAGAAATCATGATTTCAGCATCCCCTTTGCTTATCTTTATTCTTGTCAAAAAAAGATGAAAAGACAAAAAGAAAGGCTAAGTTAGTCATGATTTTAGAATCCCCTTTTGCATGAATTGCTATTACTATATACTTTTATTGAATGCTGTTTAATATTTACCATTACTAAATTCCTTGAATTGCTTGCAGGGTGATTAATCTAATTCCAACTTTAAGCAGGCCACATGGGTTTCACGCGCTTGCCATCTGATGAACAAAATCAGCCACCCATGGCCAAAGGAATATTGGAAATGGAAGATACAGATTATGATTCTTGGATGGTAAGCTCCTTTATGAAATTAAAATGAATAAGAAAATTGGTTTTACTAATTTATTATCCAAAAAGAAAGAAAAAATCAAATCTGAGTTTCATGGCATGGCATGGCATGGAAATTTAGAAGAGACATCCTTCGGCGTTGAGCATGTTCGATAGGATGATGAACGCGGCCAAGGGGAAAAAAGTTGTAGTCTTCCTTGACTATGATGGCACACTTTCACCTATTGTGGATGATCCCGACAAGGCATTCATGTCAGAGCCGGTAATTTTTATAGAAAAGTATACAGAGAGACCATTTACTTTTTAAATAAAAGTCTTTTCTTAATACTATGGGAGAGAGAGATGGAGAGTTGTTACTAACAAATCAGGTAGTTAAGCACTGCTTTGCCTCCACCAAAAAAGTTCGAGCAAAAGCATTAGGGATTATCAATAATGCAATGGTTCAGAAAAAAAAAATATCTTGCTCACAAGGCTTAAGTGTCGTATCTCTCTTCACAGATGCGGTCTGCAGTCCGTGATGTTGCTCGTTACTTCCCTACTGCAATTATCAGCGGAAGGCGTCTTGAGAAGGTAAAGTTGTACCGACACATGGTTTCGTTATGTGTCAATGAGTCAGAATATTTTGTGAGGAGTTTGAGCAGAGGAACGACACACCCCAGCCCGTGGGAGATGACATTGAAGGCTGGGGTGATGTTAGGTTTAGTACAAAAAACTTGCCACTTCCCTTTTTGCTATTATAAATATTTAAGGACCAGTTTGGATAGACCTCATGAGACACTTCTATCACTTTGCCCTTAGTCCTTGACAATAAAAAGGGACATTTGTTCTGCCCCAGCTTTTCAGGATCAAGTTCCAATTCTTTTCCCTGATTCCTTGAAACAGTCCGATATGAGATATATTCGCAATGATCACATGAAAGAGAAAAACCCTCTTTAGTTCAAGTCTCAAAGTATAGGCGGCCAAACACGGCTTCGAGTCACGAGTTCTAGTTTACGACCTTAAACTTGAGCTAATCTTCAATATACATTGATTGTTGTTGATTTTCTGTTATTCCTACAACTGATCATTTTGAGCTCAAGATGAATATATATACATATATATTAAAAAAAGAAAGACTTCAATTTCTAAACATAGTGCATCTTATACTGCATTATTTGAATTATTCATTTTAAGATTTTTCAAGTGTCTAAGGATATTCTCATTATGCATTATTTTTGAAGGTTTAAATTCCATAATTATAGGTGGAAATAGACTTTCAGGCTTCTACAGGAGTTTCCGTCACCAAAACTGTATTTTTTTACACAGTTTTGAGGTGGCCTTTCTTTGACTAGTTAAGGTTGTTGACTTGTATAAACCGCACCCATAAAAATAATGATCGATAAAGTTTATGATGCGATATGGGGTGCTTAAGCTCAGTGTAGGCCTTGCAGAAATTTTGTTCGTTGTTATTAACTGGTCTGTCCAAACTGGACCTTATGTATCTAGGCCTTAGGGCATGGGACCCATTAAAGGGCAACTTAGGTTTGTAAATGAAGTGCACAGGGCTGGTCCAAGGGGATAATTTTGCTTGATATAGGCCAGAGGGCACATAAGATTACTTGTGTGGATTCCTTGTTAATTCTCCAATGCATTTGCTGATTCCTTTACCAACTGAGAATGTATAATCTACTTTATTTATAAACAACTTTACCTGTGAGCAGGTGTATGAATTTGTACAGTTATCTGATGTTTACTATGCTGGGAGCCATGGGATGGATATTATGGCACCTCCAAAATGCCTCTGTCGCAGTATTACCAAGTTTCACACCAGAGCCATTGGTAAAGGGGTAAATTCTCTACATTCTGTTTTCATATGGTGTGATCATTTTAAATGAAAAACTGAAACTTCATATAACAAAATAGAGTACCAAGAGACTTATGTGCTTTTCTGGTTTCTAGGGAGCAGAGGTTGTACTCTTCCAACCGGCTAGGGATTTCTTACCAATTATCGAGGAGGTATTAACCCAATTCTAATATTTTTTGTTTTTTTGTTTGGTGATTGTCTGATTAATTTTACAAATTCCTCAAATTCTGTATTTTATGACTTTCTTTTTTAGGTGTTCAAGATATTAGAAGAGAAAACCAAGAGAATACATGGAGTTGTCTTAGAGAACAACAAGTTTTGTTTATCTGTACATTATAGGCATGTAGAACAGGAGGTATGTCTTCTATTATTGCTCAAAATGAATTAATCGCCTCGTGTACATATACATAAAGACATACATATATACATACATACATAGAGACATATCTAATGTAACATGCAATGTGTTGTTGATTATTCAGAATTTAGCTTTACTCACCGAGCAAGTCAAGGGCACCGTGAAGGGCTACCCCAGTCTTTGCTTAACTAAGGGTAGAAAGGTAATTTTCTTTTAGTATGCTATAGATTTATTGCAATGTGTGGTTCTGTCTATTTTCTATGGTTATAATTTACCATTGTTACAAAGAAGTCACAATTACTCCAACCATTAGAAGTCAAATTAGATGGTTTGGGATGTGTTACGAAGTTCAAGGAATTTTTTTTGTTTTTAGAATTTTGAGTCTAGTCTATAACATATAACCAACCGATTTTAAATCTGGCATACACGAATGACTGTAACTTCCTTGTACTAAAAGTAACTGGTCTCTTTGTATACTCTTGCTTTGTTTTATTGGAATACAAGTTGAATCAATGAGAAATTGTTATTGTAGGTCCTCGAAATCCGACCTTCTATTAAGTGGGATAAAGGGCATGCATTGGAATATTTCCTTAATGGTTTGGGAGTTGGAAGCTCCATTGATACCTTTCCATTGTACATAGGAGATGATCGAACAGATGAGGATGCTTTTAAGGTATACCAAATTTATACAAATCAATTTATATTTATACATTCATGGCATGTAAAAATATATGTGCACATATGCAAACCCTAGTGCATGTGTACTTGGATCTATGTTATATATGTTTAGATATGTATATTGGATATATTTTAGATATGATAAAAAATTGAATTTAACCTAGTGTTAAGATTTATTTATTGTTTAATTATTTTTTAAGGTGCTAAGAAAGAGAGGACAAGGTTACCCCATAGTTGTTTCCTCTATTCCTAAGGACACCAAAGCATCCTATTCCTTGAGAGACCCCTCAGAGGTCATGTCCTTTTTAAGGCACTTAGCTAGATGGAGGAGAAATTCTTCTTGCAGTAAGTGGGACTCGAGTTGACATTGCACTGGAGACATACCATATGTATATTTCATAGATAAATGAAAAAACTAAAACAAAAGTTGAGTAGAGATAAAGCCACAACCAATGAAAGGAGAGAAAGATTTGAAAATAGTATTGTGACAAATTTCCTGGGTGGTTGTTTGTTTGTTAGGATTTTTGTAGCAGCAATCATGTGCCTTTTCAGGCTAGGCTTGTTTCCCTAATACATGTGTTCTGAGAGATTTTGAAGAAAAGGTTCCTTGTATGATGTTTTACATTATGTACTTTAAATGAAAAGGGTTTCCTTTTATTCACTTTTTTTTCTTCATCAAGTTTAAGGAGTGTGTGTGTGTGTTTGTGACTGTGTTTAAGGTGCCTATTGAAAACTCCCCTACGGGAGGGGAAAAATAAGACATCCCGACCATTTTGTTCCCGTCAGACAAAATTTCCACAATAATTTATCCTAAGGTGACGCAGTGTAAATTTTATCGGCAAACAATACCAGTAAAAATAATCGTGTTTAAGAGAGAAATAAAAATCGTGAAGAAAACCACAAGAGTAAAAAGCAAAACGCGTGGATCCGGATCATCCACTACAAGTCAATAAGCAAAAGAGGGAAGAAAATATCACCCCACAAAGGGGCCTCTCTCTATACGAAACACTTCTTTTATTTCATAAAATTCAATCACCTCTTTACAATGGCGTGATCCCTTTTTATAAAAGGTTATCTTCTCTTCCTACAAAAGGATAACTTCTATTTTTAATAAGATAACTAACTAAAAAAACATAGTCGTTTCATTCTTTCCCACTACGTTTCATTCTTTTCATGTACATTCCAAGCTAAAGAGATAGACCCTATCTGAAAGAAAACCTTCCTAAACTTAAGGATACGATTAAAAAAGATAGGCTCTTTTTATCCTACCCCCATGTAAAGATAAGCTTTTTTAAAGGTGACCTCCTATCCAACTCCTACAACAACAACAAAAAAAAAAAATTACTCCCTTATTTCCTTCTAAAACATGATTCTAAGAAAAAGAAATCTATTAAATGCCTACCAAACAAATAGGCTCAAGTTTTTCCTAAGAAATTATGGACTCCTAAGGAAATAGTGGAACTACAAGAAAAGATAATAATTCATTTAAAATAAAAAGAAAACGGACTAAATTTTCCTAAGTAAAATGTAGACTTTATCAAACTAAATAAAAAAAATCATATTTTTAATAATTAACCCTACTAAATAAAAATAAAATGTCTACCCAATCTCTAAAAATAAAATTAAAATTTGTAACAACTAGATTTTGATCTGTATCATTCTTCCTATCCTTGGTTGGAGAAAACTCTACCTTGAGTTTTAAAATGCAATAAAATGAAATTTTGCGTCCTTCTTCTTGAAATTTTGCATCCTTCTTCCACCAGAATGTTGCAAACACGATCCTAAGACATTTGAATATTGCTAACACGATCTTAAGACCTGTGGGTTACTGCACGTATCACAACATAACGATTCCGCATTGAAAATAATAATCCGAAAAAGGGTCATTGTATGTCGATTTTTCAGCCACATTCAAATTGCTCAAACTTAAGATTAGGGATTAGGGCATACCACGTATGCATTTGTTTCTTTGTCATGTATCTTCGAAAGCTCAATCTCCTCTAGGTTCAAGTTAACATATTGATTCTCCACCTCTCCATGCTGAGAAAATTAGATGTCATTTTTGCCTCAAGGACAACTTCTCTCCTTTGATCTTGTTCTTCATCAAATACACGATCTTTATCAAAGATGAAATCACTTTGGAATGATAAATCCAATTGAAGGTTCAAACCTAAACTTCACTAAATCACACTTCCAATCATGAGGCTCCCGACATAGGGCATTGGCATGGAATGGGTTTTCGAAAATAACGTCAGATTCACCGCTATCATCATAGTGTGTTAGGGCTAGTTGTTGTGCCAAGCGTACGGTCAGCTCCTCTACTTGACTTCTCAAAATTTTATCCTATATTTCTTGAAGAGCTCAGAGGTTTCGTTCTCACCGGATGTTTTAAGTCTCGATACAAGGCATAGACCTCGTCCACGAGCCATGATACACATCGATAACTACCACGATCCACACGACTTGATAATGCTCTGATCGTCGAATGGTTTTAGTCCCAATACCCGACCATAGACCTTGTCCACGAGCCATGATACACATCAATAACTACCACGATCCATACGAATTGACTACGCTCTGATACCTCCTAACACAGTATAAAACTACCGGTGACTGACACTCGATAAAAATAACTGCATTTAAGAGAGAAATAAAATTCGCGACCGAAATCATAAAAAGAAAAAACAAAATACACGGATCTGAATCATCTGCTACAAGCCCATTAGCACAAGATGGAAGAAAATAACACCCACAAAGGGATCTCTCTCTATAAGAAACACTTTCTTTATTTCATAAAATTCAATCACCTCTTTACAATGGTGTGGTCCCTTTTTATAAAGAGTTCTCCTCTTCCTACAAAAAGATAATTTCTATTTTTTTATAAAAAGATAACTAACTAAAAGAAACCTAATCCGTTTCATTCTTTTAACCTAAAGAGATAAACCCGATTTGAAAGAAAACCTTCCTAAACATAACTTAAGGATATGATTAAAAAGATAGGTTCTTTATATCCTATCCCCACGTAAAGATAAGCTTTCCTAAAAGAGACCTCACATCCAACTCCTACAAAAAAAAAAACATCCTCTTATTTCCTTTAAAAAAATATTATAAAAAATGGACTCTAATAAATATCTACTAAAAAAAAGGCAAGCTTCCTATGCTTTTTCTACAGTATAAAACTTATATACTTCCCCGTATCCAACCGTTCATTCTGAATGGAGGGCTAAGATTGCCCGAATCAAGTCATTGCTCTACAGTATTTTATTTTTATTTTTTGTCTATAAACTATTTTGACACCAAATTTTGGACATTCAATCCTCTATTAAACTCGCACTAGTAAAAAATATTAAAAAAATATTTTCAATAAAATAAAATAAACAAACTACCCCTGAATTTTTCAAGGGATATTTTGGTCATAATATTTTATCGAAAAATTATTTTTAATATTTTTTATAGGTGCGCTCCAATGAGAAGATGGCGTGTACCAATTTTCATATTCATATAATTTGTATAAAAAAATAAAAAAAAATACTTTGAGACGTCGGATATAAGTCAAACGATGAGTGGCTCTCTTGATCAAAATTGGACGGCAGGATGGTAGGGGAAGCATAGATCTTCTATGCTATAGGAGAAGTATAGAAACTTTTCCCCTAAAAACCTTAGGACTCAAATTTTCCCTAAAAAATTATATATTCCTCAGGAAAGTACATACCTATCATCTAAGAAAAGATAACAATTCATTTAAATTAAAAAAAAAAAAACAGACTTAATTTTTTTAAGTAAAATTGTACTTGCTAAAAATAGACTTTGTCAAACTAAATCAAAAAATCATATTTTTAATAATTAACTCTAAAAAATAAAAATAAAAATTCTACCCAATCTCTAAACATAAAATTAAAATTTGTAGCAACCGGATTTTGATTTGCATCATAAAGGTGGCCAAAGATGAGCCCAGTACTGGCTTGGGCCTGTCCTTATTCCTATAGGGCGGGCCCATGTCCAGCCCGGCCCACCCCATGTCCAGCCCGGCCTGGCCTAAGCAAAAGAGGACTAAGACCAAGCCAATCCCTTGCCCTATCAGGGCCAGACTAGTGTTGGGCGGCCAAAAATAAATGAAGGAAAAACAAGAAAAAGGAGGGTTAGGCTGCGCCAAACCTGGCCGGCTCTGGCCCTAGCACGACTTGGCCCTCGGGCCACATTTTGCTGCATAGGCCCTATTTTTTAAGGGCTGGGCTGGGTGGGGGCGGCCCAGCCTCCAGCCCATTGCCAGCATTAATTTATCTTTTTCAGGTGCAAGGGTGACGCAAAAAAAGTCGCTAGAATCCCTAGTTTTAAACCTTCAAAATTTCTGAACTTTTAATTTCACTCACGACAACAAACTAACTAGCAATCAATCTTCGCAAGGAAGTTTACATGTCCTAGTGTCTATCGCCCATTTTTTTTTGTTTTTGGAACTTTTTAGGAAATTTATTGAGGAAATGAAATAGATTACGGGTGAAAAGAAAAAAGAAAAGCACTGAATTACAAAAGAAGATGGGAGGGCATATATAGAAATGAGACGGCCCCGGCAAGGTGCCACTCTCAATAGGTAGAGAACAGAGATTCTAAACGCCTTTTGCTCGTCTGCTTCCCGGTTGTGCTCTCTGTGGACATGGTTAAAAATAACCATCCTATCAAAATGCCAGTCCTATCCACTTTGGCATTTTGATGGTGCTACAATGTGACATTTTGGATTTCATTCTTACAATATGTCTCGAGTTAACTAAAAAATAAAAAAAGGGGCAAATATATCATATTCTTATAAGAATATGCAAATCATTGACTCCCTCAAGTAAAATACATCGTTTATGGAGATTTTTGGACTGCGAAAATTTTGGGATCCACGTTTGTATCACTAAATGAGTATTTCCACAAAAGAAATTAAATGAATTATGAGGTTCTAGATACTTAAATGTGACTGGTGTTTCAAACTTAGATTGGTAGGGCAGATCGTTCACTGATAGATTTATGTTGGATTGTTGGATTAGCGATTTGGATCGGGTCTGAATCCATCTGAAATATTGATACAAAAATATTAAAAAATAAATTAAACAAATAAAAATTAAATAGGGCTTTATGAGTGGGGATTTACAGGGGACTCAAAAAACATTAGATAAGATTATGATGTATATATATATATATATATATATATATTATGCTGAGTGTGGTTTGTGTATAGAGCCGAGGCTCTAAATAATCAAAGTAAAGCACACCTTCAAATTGCCTCGAGAAATATGGTTTAAATGTTGAAAATCTTTATAATAGTCTTAAAATATATTTTCATCTTTAATTATAAAATTTAAAGCTTCAAAAATAATGTTGATCGAGCAGATCTATGAAACTTGAAACTCTTGAAAATTGACGGTCCAAAAATACGTTACAAGATGTATTATTTTCAAAAAATGAAATCTATTTTTTTCTCATGGACATGAACAGTTTATGGATATTTGGGCATCAAAACAACCTCTTCCCATCCAAATTAACAATTGAGATTGAAAATCGCAATTTTAAAATACTACACCTTATCATCTAAATTTGACGCTCGTTGCTCAATATAAGGACAATATGTCTTTTCATAGACAAGCAAAGATTGAATTTCCTTTTTCTTTTCCATCGGTAGATTGAGAGGGTTGCACTACAAAAATTTTGGGGTCCTAAAAGTGCTTTCACATGGAGTGAATTTCCAGCTATGTGCCCGCGGGAGCATATAATCTTTGAGGCCCATAAAATCAAACAGTGATCGACGTGAAACCATGTCGGTCCATTCCTTTGTCTTTCACTTCCACTTTCTGATGTGGCAAGGGAAGCCTTACCTTTTCCTTCAATTATGAAGGTGAGCAAAGGCAAGTTTCTGCTCATTCTTTTTCTTAATGATACATTTTCATTCTATTTTAGAGCTATCTTCATGCACCTTAAGCACTTAAAAAATAATTTATAGAGTTTCGACAAACGTTAGCAGCAGAAATGGAGCCTTAGACGTTATGTTAAAATGACTCGACGTGTTGTCGTTATGCATGGCCAAACACAATCATTATTTCGAAGATAATAGAGATGTTCCATGTCCAAATGATTCCATGAGCTCAAAGTCAAATCATGATCTCCAAAGTGAATAGAGATGTAACATGCTAAAGTGGTTCCAAAAAGAAAATTCAAAGGAACTCCTAAACGACACCTTTGTGAGGACCAAGCACACTTTTTCTTTACGTTTTTTCATTAAGATAATCAATGGATTTGAAGTTGGCAGTGGTGTTGTGGTCCCTCAAAGCCCTTCCTTAGATCCAAGGGCCGAATCCCAAGTGAGAAAGGCGTAATACGATTCTTGATAAAGAAAGAGGTTATTCGAATGCTGGAAATTGAAATTTCTGCATAAAAATATCTCAATTGATGGTCTCGCTGTTGATAATTGTAAATCCGTAAAAGGTAGATATGAAGACCTTATCTTATAGCACATTATCTAGAGCTTATCTTCACAAAATTTACACAAGTTTTGAAATTTTAAATTTCAGGTAGTGAACTAAAATTTTAAGCCATCATAAAATTTTGACAGTGAAATTGCTTTTTCGGATGTGCGGCTTTAAAGCCACTGCCTTGACCTACCCGCACCCATATTTATGAGTGATGTGCATTCCGGACTCATTGAAAAGGAATGCAAGTTATGGAGTAAGCAGGGATTTGGATCGGAGCCGGCCAATTCAATTGGTCAGACTGATCGGAGTCCCGCTAAATATTGACAATCGGCTGATTTTCGCCATTGACCAGCCTGTTCTTGCCAAATATTTTTGGAAACGTAGTTTGCAACTTTAATATTTTTAATTCTGTTATTCCCTAATTTTTTAATTGTTTTATTTTTTACTGGAGCCAATCTAGATCACCGATCTACCGATTCAAAATTGCAAGCTACTTTTCGGTCACTGAACCGTATTTTTAAACCTTAAATAAATGTGTGAATGCTCACTACGTTAGATGACTATAGCAGGTGCATCGAGCAACCCGATTCATGAAACACATTCATGATAGTTTCCTATATTTTTGGATCAAACATTCCTCAGTCAAAATTTTGGAACTCCTTACCCCTTTTTCTATAAACCAAATATGCCTTCTCTCTTTATTTTATAAATAATATCTTCCTTAACCAAGGTTCCATAAATAGGACGGTAAAGGACAAAGTAGGAAAGCACAAGGGCTAAAGAAAGTACCCTCTAAACCAGTGATCATATTGGCTTCGTAGCCTTGTATTTGTTTGGAAGAACAAAGCAATTCTATACTATGGTTGATTCAAAGGAAAGTTTTGGAAATTTTAAAAATATAATATAAATGAAGTATATATTCATGTACTAATTGAGGATATAGGGACTTATGGCCTTACTGAGGATATGGTCGTTAATATAGCAGAATGGAGAATCAGGATTCATGTAGCCAACCCCAATTAAGTGAAAAAAGGTTAAAATGATGATGATGATAATATATTCATGCACAAAATATATTAAAATAATAAAAATTTTAATTTTTTAAAATAAAAATAATAAAAAAGGTAATTCTATGCTTTTGACTAAAGTGGTCGAATCACACGAAAGCAGGCAAAAGCCAAGGTTATCTTCTTTAAAGGAAATTTTGTGCTTCAACCGGAAGAGGTTGAATTGGACCGAAGCGATTTGAAGCAGATGTATCGAAGCTTCTTTTCGCTTTGGTTTAGGCCGAAAATCCCAGACTTTCTCCTTTTAGGCCGAAGTAAAGTGAATCTGATAACAATGCTCGAAATTTGTTGTGTTGAATCCGAAGTAAGAATGATTTCCATATTAGTAGAAAGGGAATTTTTTCCCTCAATTTTTGTAGTGTTAAAGATGCCTATCATTTTTCAGATTTTATGATCATACCACGATTTTTTGAGTTTTTTTACAATAGTCAAGAATTTATTTATCAAAGAAGTATGACATTATAATAAAGAGTTCAACTCATCTGAAATGGCTATTCTAGACAAAGGAGCATCCCACTTAGCAAGTCCAACAGTAGTGTCATTGGCTTCTCTATAAATAATTTGAAAGGAAATGTGAATGGAAGCCGTAATATTTAAAATGTTCAAGCAGCATGATCTCATACACCATGGCACTCTCTACTTCTTGTTACATTATTTAATAATGCTTACAGAATCACCTGCAACCATAAGATATCCACCAATATTTTTCTCTTTAAAAAATTTCAAACCTTGTAGAAAAGAAGCCAGCTCCGCATGGTAGCCCTGGCAATTCGCAAAGCCCCGCATATCAAAAAACAACATCACCATTCCAATATCCAAAAAACTGTTTCAAAGAAAAAAAACAAGAAAAAGAAAGAAACAAGTACCTACAACTCTCGGGTTCCCCAATGACTTCCATCAAATTAAGCTTATAACAACTTTATAAGGTCCCAGTATACTTTCCGTCTAAATTTAGAATACACTATATTGGCCAAATTTCTAAAGTTCAAAATATCATCACCCTCTAAAATCCCCAACTCTCTTGTGTCGCTGAAAGCCAACACCATAGAGTATGTTAGATCAAAGTTTGAACCCTCTCCTTAAGCAACACATTCCCTTTGAAGGTTTTCGTGTTTCTTTCTTTCCAAATCTCCCATAACACACCCTCTTGCACAAACCTAGCAAGT
>NW_006497498.1:859781-909663 GCF_000471905.2 Amborella trichopoda
TTTTTTTTTTTTTGTAAATTTTAGGATTGTTACAAGTGTAGAAAAAACAATCGTTGTGGCTACATGGCAAAATCAATGACACACATTCTTCTAAAACTTCCATCTCCAAATGTCAGATGTGGCAAAGCCTCTGAAGCAGAAACTCTGACACCAAAAGACCCACCTTGAGCTCAAAATTAAGGAAAAAATCGACAAACTACTCAAGTCAAAGTTCATTACCCCCATTGATTAGCCAACATAGTGGTCGTACACAAGAAAGACGAGAGAATCCGAGTGAGTGTCGACTACCGAGACCTCAACATGGCATGCCCAAAGGACAAATTTTCATTATCAAACATAGATGCCTTGGTTGACAACACTGTAAGGTACGATATGTTGTTATTCATGGAAGGCTTCTCGGGTTACACCAGATCGTCACGGCAGAAGAAGACCAGATCAAAACATCATTAATAACGTAATGGGGAACCTACTGCTATTGTGTCATGCCCTTTGGCCTAAAAACTATAGGGGCAACTTATCAACGGGCAATGACTAGCATCTACCATGACTTAATGCACACCAACATGGAAGACTATGTCGACGACATTCTGGTCAAGTCGAAGTCTAGGTCTGATCATCTCACCAACCTGAGAATCATTTTCGAAAGACTCTAGAAACATCAACTCAAACTCAATCCACAGAAATGTGCCTTTGGAGTTGAATCCGGCAAATTATTAGGCTTTATAGTAAGCCAAAGGGACATCGAGGTAGACCCGTCCAAAATACGAGCCATATCTGAAATGCCCCCTCCCCGGAACATCAGAGAAATCTGTGGGCTTCAAGGTCACCTACAAGCCATAAGGCATTTTATTTCACAACTGGAAGACCAGTGCTCATCGTTCAATAGACTCCTTAAGAAAGATACCCCATTCATATGTGATAATGAATGCCAAGAAGTATTCGATCATATCAAGGAGTACCTCACAAAACCTCTTATCCTTAGTCCTCCATACCCAGAAAAACCCATGTTCCTATACATGTCAGTGAAAGACAAGACCACAAGGGCAATGTTAGGACAATATGACGACCATAGAAAATAACAAACGATATATTACATCATCAAAACCATGGCCAACTCTGAGACAAGATACACGGATATGGAGAAGTATTTCTTAACACTTGTGTGGTCTGTGCAGAAATTAAGACACTGTCTTATCTCATACAGTCAAGCTCATCTAAAAAATAGACCCACTCAAGTACCTATTGGAGAGACCAGTCCTTAATGGATGTTTAGCGAAGTGGAGAATGCTATTAACCAAGTTCAAGATCGAATATGTCACTCAAAAATCAATAAAAAGGCAAGTCATTATTGACCACTTAGCGGAACACGAACTGCCAGATAACACCCACGTCAACACGGATCTCCTTGATGAAAACCCTTTCACAATCAAGGAATCAACTTGGGAGCTATACTTCGATGGTGCAAGGAACGTATACAGGTCAGGTATAGGAGTCATACTATGCTCACCCGAGAAGATTCTAATGCCAACAGCCATCAGATTGAATTTCCCATGTATCAATAACATTGTTGAATATGAAGCCTTGATAGCCGGGCTTGAGAACGCCATAGGAATGAAAATTCAGTAAATACAAGTGATTGGTGACTCCTTACTCGTAATAAACCAAGTTCAAGGGATTTGGAAGGTGAAAGAAGAAAAGCTCAAACCCTATCAAGAAAAGGTGGAAAAGATGATCCCATATTCAAGATAATCACCTTGCGACCCTTGCTTCAATGGTTGATATTCCTTCAGAAATCACCATGCTGTCATTCTACATCAAGAATAAATATGATCCTTCCCCATCAAGGATCGAAGAAGAAATAGAGCAAGAAAATGAGAACGATGGGGAAGTGTCTCTCGTGGCTTCAGATAAGCTAGTTAAGGCAAAACCATGATTCCACGATGTTCTGTCCCTACTAACAGAGGGGTTATGCCTCGAAGGAGCCACCAAAAAGGATAAAGAAGCCCTTCGAAGGTTTTCTGTGGGATTCTTGATAAGAGGTGATTTTTTTTTCAAGAAATCCTTCGATGGCATCACTCTACGGTGTCTCGATCAACAAGAAATTGACCAAGTACTGACAAACTTACACAATAAAGGAGGTTATTCTGGGGCAACCGCCTTAGCTCAGAAAATCAGGTGCCAAGGCTATTACTGGACCACCATGGCCGAAGATTGTTGGAAGTTCATCAAGAGATGTCTCAAATGTCAACTTTATGAAGACCTCATCCATGCACCATCTGTACCACTCAACTCAACGCCGCCTCGTATGGCCCTTTTCCATGTGGGGTCTTGATATCATTGGAATGATCTCACCTATAGCCTCAAATGACCGCCATTATATTAACGGCTACAGAGTACTTCACCAAATGGGTAGAGGCCGCATCATTTGTCAAAATTGAGGGACAACATGTTGCCCGTTTTATAAAGAACAACATTGTATTCAGATTTGGTGTTCCCGAGTCAATCATTATTGACAATGGATTCAATCTCAAAAATGAAAATGTCACTAAGTTATGTAAAAAGTTCGGGATAATGCAAAAATTCTCCACACCCTATTACCCTCAAGAAAATGGACAAGCAGAGGCCACAAACAAAGGACTTCTCAAAATTATACATAGGATAATAGAAGGTGGCACAGATTGGCACGAAAAGCTAAATGACGCGCTATGGGCATATCAGACAACTGAGAAGACTCCTATGGCGTGACCCCATACTCATTGGTGTATGGTATGGAAGCAGTGCTACCCATTGAAGTTGAGATACTGTCTCTCCGAGTGCTTATTCACAAAAATTCAGATGAGGAACAAAAGATCGAAGCATGAATCGCTGACCTCGTTAAATTGGATGAAAAATGACAACGAGCAACACAAAATATTGTTGCTTACCAGCTAGAACCGAGAGGGCATACCAAAGAAAAGTTGTTCCTCGATAATTCTGAGAAGGAAACATGGTACTCAAGAAAATCTTCCACACTCCTGCAAATCTACACCCTTTAGGCAAGTTCAAACCTAATTGGGTGGGGCCATTCGTGGTTACCCGAGTGCGCACAAGTAATTCTTATAAGATCAAAAATCATGAGGAGTACGAACTCAATGACCCCATTAATGCGATGTATCTCAGAAAATACTACCCGTAACGGGCTCAAAAGTGTGGTGACCACCTGAAGAGGCATCACAAAGAAAAAAAAAAGAAATGAACGCGGTGAAAAGCTGAAAAAGCATCACGGGTAAAAAAAAAGAAGAATAAAAAATCTCCAAGAAGGAGCTTTCGATTCAAGACCTCAAGTACAAACAAGTACTTGCAAGTTTCAACAATACTGCACAAGCAGACCCTGAGGACGAAGACTCCTCCTAGACCTTGCAGGTTCCCAGTAGAACCAAGTCAGAAAGATGTAGGAGGGTGACATAAATGAAAAGCTGAAATGACTTCGACGAACCCTGGAAGAACGTCGAGACCTCTCAAAGATGGAAGCCCGACAAGAATCTAGAGAACTCTTCATGAAACTGCGAAGCACAGGAAGAAAGCTCTAAAGGTAAAAGGACAACTTCGAGACATTTGAGTTCTCACGATGCCACAAGGAAGTCCTTTCATCATCTTTGGGTAAAACATAATGATGAAAATGACCACCAAAGGGGCCACAGGTGGCAAAACCATATGGCCTATCCCTTTTGAAAATGCTTGTCAAATTGAATTTTAAGTCATTCATTTAAAAAAAAAAATTTCTTTTAGAAAGGACTTCCTCCATCACTACAAGAGGCTAAACTGTTACTCAACCTGGCCTCGTTCTCGAAGTCAACTTCGTACACCTGTTATGCAGGCTTGAAACTAGTCAGGCACTCCATGGTTGTATGAGTACAAACCACATATCGGAGATGGGTGAACCTCACCAATGATAATATTGGCTAGTCTGGGAACATTTTCTCTCGACTGGATCCCCTAAGGCAAAATGAGGTAAGATCATCCTCGTGTGTGCGTATGATGGCCCAATAGTCAGAAATTCAGGAAAAAAACCCTACAACTAGGGGGTTGAGTTTGTAAAAATTCAGTTTGAAAAGTGTGTGCAAAGAAAGTGTTCTACTATACTTCGATGAACCAAATGCACATGTAGAGATGAACAAAGACCCCCCAACAGAGGTAGCAACAAGGAGAAAATAAAAAAAGTAGAAGGGATTCCACAATCCCAGAAGACCAATCAAAATGGGAAATAAAATTCCTATTTCATTCATCCATTGAAAATTGGCTTATTATGTGCACTTACGCAATCAACACTAGTCGCGAGACCAAAATTTCTTCTGTCCTAACAGACTTCAACAAAAATAAAACTACTAAAAAATAATGGTGATCATGAGATCAACTTAATCATGCCAAGAAAAAAATGAAGAAAAAGAAAATATTTGGCTCTTCAGTCTTCGGCTTTAGATCAACATCCTTCTCCTTGAGCTCCGCCACGAAGGTCATCCATTGAGCCAATTCGACTTCAGCCTCTTTCATGCTGATGTCAGGCACATCCTCATTGGATTTGATTCATTTATTTGAGGAAGAGGAAGTGTCTTCTTGAGAAAGCATGGAATTCTGAGCAGGAGTAGAAGGTTCGCCACAAAGTCTCGAAGATCTAAGGCATAATGGAAGAGGGCAAGCACGTTCCCACCAAGTATCATAGTTGGAAGTGGTCGTAGGCTTGTCGTTCTTAACCAACCCCTCGTTAGAAGAAGACTTCTTCCCCTTCCACGACAAACTCACCTTGACCAGAAGCGTTGAAGAATGTTGTCGAAGCGGAAAGATAGAGCGACGATTGATTGCTTCCCTAGGAGAAGTGTAATTCTGAGTATCGCAAAACTAGCGAAGTACTCTTTGAGGAAAATACCCCTCTGTGAAGAACTATCCCGCCAGAATAAGACATGAACACCCCATAGCAGGCAGAAATAGGGGCACATTCTCAAGACCCCTGATCATCCAATCAAAAGATGACAACTCGTCCAAAACCCGATGATAATAATTGACATCCCGAGGTCGGGTGGTATCATTGACATATGCTAGTCCCAGAGCCACAAATACAGCCGTCGTTGGTCGAGGAGGACAGACAACAAAGATGTGCTCATAGGCTCAAATTTGCAGAAAATAGAACCCAAAATCATCCCAAAGGGTCACAAGACAGGAATTCAGAACCTTGGAAACCATCCGGGGCAGATTGACTTGGGCGACCTAGTGGTGTCGCCCAACCTGTGTGGGCGGCACTAACAGTGTAGCTCGGGCAACACCACCAGTGTCGCCCAACTGAGACCCTCTCGGTTCAGTTCGAGCTTTTTCTAGTATATTTTTATGGAAAAAATATGAGTTCCAAGGACAAAAATCAGAAGAAAAACTAAGTTACAGGGGCAAAATAAAATAAAATTGAGTTTGAAAATATACCTGCAAAATCAGGATACTGCCCTTAATGAATTGGTTGCCTCGTGTGACCTGGTCATGAAGACCTCGGTAAATTCCCTCCAACAAGGCCGGAATAATGGTGTAATCCGCTCTCCCCTAGATGGCATGGGCTAAATGAATAAGGGAACTTCGAACTGTCTTACGATCGCTCGGAAAAAGAACAGATCCTAACAACACAAAAAGAAAAATACAGAGATGTTCGGCGGCTCGAGACCACTCTCGATTCTAAACCAGCAACTCCATATCGACCCACTGACCATGTGGAGAGTAAGCAGCCCCCAACAGTTGCACACCTGTGATGGAATTATTTTCGGTGGCAGTGGAAGGTGGATATGCAATCCCGACCAAGTTTAACTCAGAAACCATGGATATTTCCTCCAAAGTTAGTGTTGTCTCGCCTGTAGGAAGGAAGAAGGTGTTTGTTTGATAGTTGAACCTCTCAATAAGAGCCTCAAGGAGTGGAAAGTTCACATGACAAGAGGCTATGTTCAAGATGCCTATGATCGAAATTGAGGCCAAGAAGGCCATGAGCTCGAGCCACTGCAGAGCGAAAAGAAACCAATCCTTGAACCAGGGCTCGATGACAGGAAAGCCATTGGCACATCGAGGAACTGCACCCAATCGAAGGCTCTGTGAGATATGGCAAGCAGACCTTCAGGGAAGTGCCTAACCCTAGGAAAAAGACGGGAGGCCTCCTCTTCTCCTCCATTATCAGTCCGCTCAGAAACTTTCCCCTTGCCCTTGGAAATAGCATCAACCTTCTTAGGAGCCATGAAAGTCTAAGGATGAGAACAAGAAAAACAAGTAAGATCAGAGGGAAGATGATGAAAAAGGAAGAAGATGAAGATGGGAAGAAGAAAAATGAGTTTGAAGGATGAAGGGAGAATGGGAAGGAAGATGATTTTTATAGAAAATAGGAAATCCGATCCAAATCTTGTCCTATAGCAATCCACTTCAGCCAACAGAAAGTTTAAATAACTCTAAAACCTTCCGAAATGATAAAAACAAAATTTGGGGGTCGGTGGTCTGGGCGACGTGCCTGGTGTCGCCCAACTCCATACTCATGCTGGGTGACAACACTCGTGTTGCCTGGGTGACACTGCCGGTGTCGCCCACAAAATTGTTTTTTAAAAAAAGGTTCCCTTCTTATCCCATTTTTGAAATAATAATAATAATAATAAAGATTTGTATGAACGACACGCCTAATGTCGCCCAGCCTGTGAAGACGACACCACGCATGTTGCCCGTGCGACACTACTAGTGTCGCCAAAATTTTTTTGCAAAACCCTTTCCTTTTCAATTTTTGCAACTTCCAAATAAACAAATAAATAAAATTTGTATGGGCGACATGCCTAGTGTTGCCCAGCGTGAGAGGGCGACACCATTAGTGTCGTCCAAATCTTTTTTACAAAGCTTTTTTTTCATGCCCCTCCTTAATAAACAACATTTCCAATAAAAAGGAAAAAAAAATTGTATGGGCAACATGGCTAGTGTTGCCCAGCTTGTGAGGACGACACCACGCATGTCACCTAAAAATATTTTTCCCAAAAAAGCCCCACTCGATTTTGAGGTTTCCTTGTTTTATCTTTTATCATGTGTTTTTATGACCACTTTCAAACATTTTGATTAACTTTCAAAAATTTTAACACGCTCCTTGGTGGCATGAGCCTAAACTGCCAACTAGTTTTCTAAAAACTAAAATTTCAAAAAATTCAAAGAAAAAAGAATAATTCGCTCCTCGATGGAACGAGCCTAAATTGCCAACCAATTTTTCAGAATTTCAAAAAAGATAAAATAAAAAAGAAAATGCTCCTCGGTGGCACGAGCCTAAACTGCTAACCTAATTCCAATTCAGAAAACTTCAAACTTGTGCGACGTAAAAGAGCCGAGGCAGGTAACGTCTAGCCCCGTATGATGCAAAAGGTTGGGTGCATTTTGTCTAGCCCCATATGACATGAAAGGTCGGTGTATCCAGTTCAAACGTCAAACTCGTGCGATGTAAAAGAGCAGAGGCATGTACCGTTTAGCCCTGTATGACGTGAATGGTTGGGTTTATTCCTTCTATCCCCGTATGACGTAAAAGGTCGGGTGTATCCAGTTCAACGTCAAACTCATGCGATGTAAAAGAGCTGAGGTAGGTAATGTTTAGCCCCGTATAATGTAAAAGGTTGGGTGTATTCCGTCTAGCCCCATATGACGTGAAAGGTCGGGTGTATTTCTACTATCCCCATATGATATAAAAGGGTAGGGTGTATTCTGTCTATCCCCATATGACGTAAAAGGGTTGGGTGTATGGTCCATCACTGCATGACGCTAAACTACTTAGAGGGCTCTATGATTGCAAGAGTTGAAACTGTTAACCAATCCTGTTTTTTAAAATATCTTTCTCTTTTCAAAATTTTAACTATATGTCTTGTGTTTTCAAAAACTTTAATTTCTTTGTTAAAATCGTAACATGTCCTTGCTCCGGGTTCTATTTCAAATATCCCCCTACTTTCAAAACTTCTAAAATGATTTTTAAAATGAAGGAGACTAGACACTTGTATATGATGAGTACTACATTACCGCAATTGTCGCATTGCCACCTCGTCTCTCTCTTCGGAATCCACCTTACAAGTCTCTTCCTATAGAAAGCCTTTATCTATAGGCTGCCTTAGGAAACCCTAAGGAGATCAAAGAAGATGCCAGGGTTAAAAATTAAAACTGTGAAACCCTTGAAGTCAAGTGGCATGGCCAGAAAATCCAACTCGACTTTCAAGCTTGTGTAACTCACCGACATCACACGCCGAAAACCCTAGGAGGAAAAATGCCCTAGGTGGGTGAGCTCGGTGAGCGCAATGACTTGGAGGGATTAGTTTGTGTGCCCTTTGACCTCAGGATGAAATTTAAAACGTATGCATTGTCTTTGACGTTCACCTGCCTCTCAAAGGACAAGGAGGGCCAAAGTGTCTACTTCTTTGCCACTCACCTGTCCCTCGAAGAACAGGGAGTGCCAAAGAGGGGCAACTATAGACACTCAATTTTAAATCTGGAAAATTCTATGGTTTTCTGAACCCTTAGGACCACATTATTCTAGTAAACCCAAGTCCATAGTTCACATAGCCTACCCTGTGACCTAGAACCAATCTATCTACTCGGAACCCTGTAGAAACCCTATTTTGGCCTAGAATCTTGTAAACGCCTTGTTTATCAAAAACATCATTAAAAATAGTAAAAAAGTATGTTTTGACCCAAATTTTCTCTGAGAGCTTCGCAAGAGGCTGAGGAACACATCAGCAAAGAAAAATTTCAATTTGAACCACTTTTGAGTTGGGAGACAATGGCAATGTCGCCCAGCCTAAACTGGGGAACACGAGTGGTGTTGTCCAGATTTGGGTGACACTGCCAGTGCCACCCGGGCGACACCACTGGTGTCGCCGAGACCCTTTTGGCCCAAATTAGAATTTTTCTTCCCAGAATGATTTCCTTACCCTTTTTCCTGATTTTTACCAACTTTATTTGGGCGACACCAACCGTGTCGCCCAGATCTGTACCCCTAAAAATGATAGTTTTTATGAGGATCTATTGGTTATGGAAATTTATCCTTTCCAATAGATCCTTGATCCCTATAAGATGTATTTTTGTGGCCATTTAAGGGCATGGCTTCAGAAAGATTGAAACCTTAGAGAAAAAGAGACAAAATCTAGAACAGAGCTCGTTGAGAAAACCCTAACCTTAACCTTGAGCCTGAAAAACCTAGACCCAGGGAGCAACAACCCTAGATCTAAACTACCCTTAGGGCACAACAACCCTTCTACACCAGAGATCTTCTGGTCAATATCCGAATCAGAGAGGTAAAGAGGACGCTGGTGCTGAAACGAGCAAGCCCTCGAAGGCTCAGGAGTCCCGGGCCATCTGGCCTGGTTTGGTATCATTTCTTCCTCCTTCTTTCTTCTTCTTATTTCATTGTTTTCATTTATTTTGATCTCATTTTGATTAGTTTATTTTAAAATCGTGTTTTAGTATCTCGGATCATGCTGGCTCCGCCACAGATCTGAGAGCAGATCTGCTCCTTTCCGGGCAGATTTGGCCTCAGATTTGAATTCGATTTGTCCCAGTTTCTCTACCACATCATTTTCATCAATTTAAGGTGTTAAGATCCGAGAGATATTTGTTGGAAGATCTGTCAAATTTTCATCATAAACACTTGTGCTCCAAGGCCTCTGTGGATGTTCTTCGGGTTTGGGCGCAACTTGTGATCCTCTTGAGTTAATCAGGTTGACATCAGTATTCTTTTTCGAGATATCTAGAGTTTCTAATTCTTCTTTTCCATTAACATCTTCCTTTTTGACACTTATTATGCCGTTATTGATGAGGTCTTGAACTCTATGTCTGAAAGCTCGACATTCCTCAATGTTATGGGCATAGTTTTGATGCCAATCGCACCATCGAGATGTATCACCTCCATGGTAAAGAGGAATCTTGGCTTCTGTCGGTAGTTCTATGAGCCTTGCCTTATGCAACTTCTTCATGACATCAGTCATAGGCTCATCAATGAGAGTGAATCCCCTTGGTCTGGAAGTATGCATTCTCCATGTGGTAGAATGAATTTTAAAAGGGTTGCTTTTCTTGATCATGTTCACCTCTCCTTCTTGAGAGGGCTTTTCAGTCATGGCTTTATCTTCCCCAGCTCGCTCATATCGTGATACTCTGTCAAGCATAACATCAAATGAATAAGGGATTGCCCCCGTACTAAAGAACGTGACATATTTTGGAGTCATGTTCTGTAATGTCATGCTTACCTTCGCGGCTTCAGGAAGTGGAGTTTCAATGACTTGCATAATGGCCTCTCTGAATCTAGTTATAAACAGTGATAGAGACTCGCTCGAGTTTTGTTTAGTGGAAGTTAAGTCACCAAGGATGACGGTCTTAGCCTTCCTCCGCTATAGCGGGAGGAAAATTTCCTGAACATTTCGTCAGGCGTTCCTTGAGGGTCATCCTTCATGAATCTTCAGTGCCACATAAAGAGTTCTTCTGATAAGCTATGTGAGAACATGACCTTAAGTTGGTTGGGTCGGTCTCGTAGTGTGTGAACCATCAATAATTAGGCGTTGATGTGTGCCTTAGGATCCCATTTCGCTGAAATTTTGTTTCTAAACTGTGGCATCACAAACCCCACTGGTAGATCTTCTAGGTGTCCTAGAATTTCTTGTACATAAGCTTTAGGAGTTGAGAAATCCCATATTCGCATTTTCTCTAAAGAGTCTTGGAGATGTTTCATACGAGCGAATTGAGCCGTCGTTATAGCTGTGAGCTGGCTCGGTTTTATGGTCTGTTGAACCTGAATTTGTGGTATGTGGCTCGCATAAAATGGTTGTGGGGCCTATGTAGCGGGTTGCCCCAGTTGAAATTGATGTGTTGGTTGTCGGCTTGTAGACTCAACCGAGTTGAATTGGGTCAGAGCTTACCCATTACTTGGAGGTTGCACAACTTGGCCATTCAAGGACGCTTGCAGGATAGGATCACCACTTAACTGGGATAGACGACTCAAGCTGCTATGACGACTAGACCTTTGACCTTGGGTGGCTAGGTCTACCTAACCCTGACTTTGATTGGATGATCTATCCCTAGGGTTAGGGCATTCTCTTGCCTCAGCACTGGACTGAAAGAGTGAATGAATGTCATAGCTACTGCAAGGTGGAGTCTGGCCTCGAGGTAGACTTGGGCTCGGGTGATGATTAGAACTAGACCCCTAGCCCATAGTGGGTTGGATTGGTAGGCTAACAGCCCTAGGATTATCCTGGTTTGAGCCAAAATGTTGGACGTGGCCTATGACTTGAGCTTCTGACCTGACTTTCCTGGATTGACTATGCTGGATGGTGTACCCTCTATTCAGCAGATCTTGAAAGTACGCATGCACCTTAGGATTATCTTTATATCGAGTTAGGTCAAAACCCTGATCTTTACTGGTGATGGGTTGCTTGGGTTGACTTTTCCTAGTTGTAGGTGAACCCACTCGCCAAATAACTAGCTAATTGCCAAGACTGGAATGTTGGGCTGCTAATTGACCATCGGGGTTCGTACGGTTGAGATCGGCTGACTCAGGGATTTTGGTTGGGGCTTTATTCTTGTTGTGCCGACTGGATTTGAGGTTAACCCCTATGTCTCGGAGGATTGCCCCTGGCCTAACCCCTTGACTATTCAAGGTGTTACGAAACTTATCAACTTGTTGGCTCGTGACTTCTAAAGGGTGGCCTTGAAGGCGGCTTGGACGGCTAGGTTTGGTTCCATGTGGGTCGAGAGTTGGCTTACTGATATGAGTGTTATGGATGATTAGTGAGGGAGCAGTGTGACGGTGCCCCTCGGACTGGCTAGGTTCTCTGGATCTAGACTGAGCTGGGCCATAGGGTTGGACCTTGCTCTGCTATGATCATGGGTCATGAGTTTTAAACTTTGTGAGATTTTGACTCGACGCCTGAGGGTAGACCTAGTCTGACTCTAGGGGCAAAACCCTAAATAAGATCTAGGTTAGGACTAGACTGAATGAAACCTGCTAGACTCGATGGGTTTTGATTTAGACTCTGAACTAGGGTCTGCCTAGTCTAGCTCTAGAGGCAACTCTAAGCTTAGACATGTTCTAAACCTAGACTAAGATCTAGACTAGATGGGTATGAGTCTCAGCTCGGACCAACAATGGGTCTAGGTTCGAACCTGGACTGAGCTGGGTGCAAGCTTGGGCTTGGACTAAGAGAGTTTTGAAGATCAGACTGGGTGTGGACCCGGACTGGATCAAGGTTGGTTTAGGCATGAGCCGTAGGCTCAAACCGAGAGGAGGCCTAAGTTCGGACCAAGGTGAAACCTAGTTCGGACCTGGGTTAAGCTAAGAACAAGCCTGGACTTGAACCTAGAGAGTTTTGATGATCAGACCAAGTATGGACCCGGACTGGATCAAAGATGAACTAAGAATGAGCCTTCGGCTCGTACTAAGAGGGAGCCTAAGTTCGGACCAAGGCGAAACCTAGTTTGGACCTGGACTAAGCTTAGTACAGGCCTGAGCTTGGACTTAGAGAGTTTTGATAATCAGACCAGGTATGCACCTGGACTGGATCAAAGATGAACTAGGAACGAGCCTTTGACACGAACCAAGAAGGAGCCTAAGTTTGAACAAAGGTGAAACCTGATTCAGACGCTATGCTAGGTACAAGCCTGAATTTGGACCCAGAGGGTTCATCTCTAACCAAAGGCAGGTCTGGACTGAGATCTAAGATTAACCAACAAAAATAAGTAAGCATAACACAAGAAAACTTTTGATAGATTATAGGTAGGCCTCGCTTGAGAGAGGTTTCCTAACTATTGAAATGCGGTTAAGCCGATATAGGTCCCCACATAGGTCCTGGCCTCCTGTTATAGGAATTTCACCAGGTCCTACTATACGTGGAGTTGCTTTGAGGCAAAGGACTGCAGAGGGGGCTCACAGTTAAAGTTACGAGAATCCCAATCGCCTTGACTCTCAAAGCTAGGTTTCCCTCACGCCGTTAACGTGGATTTTTGGGGTTTTTGGAATATTTTTTTGTTGGTTTCTCGGGCATTCCCAATTCGGTGTGTGCTAGAGTGTCTAAAGAAGCATGCAATAAAAAATAATTGTCAAGCAAACAATGCAATGAAGAAATAAAGCGAGCACTTAACACTAGTCGTGCCTAGTGATGCGCTTTTCAAGGCATAGCTCGCTCAAAGCACAATATAGATGGAGCGGTCAGCAACCCCTAAGAATGTACAGTCAAAACAGTGAAACCAAGCATAGTCCATGCTAAGTCGAGCACGGCCTGAGTCAAGGGTGACTCGAATGGGATACGGTTCAGGGAGGGTGCAAGCAACCCTCAACGCATTATTTTTTTTAATTTTTTTATCCTTTTAAATTTGATGAAATACAGTTAAATTAAGCATGGTGAAAGCAGAGAAAACATGATTTCAATTAAAATTAACAAACTCAAATAAAATCAGAAAGCCAGGAACATAACTTTTAAAAAATTTATTTTAAGCCAAAAGTTGGTGAACAGGAATTTAACAGTCTCTAGAAGAGGCCTGTGGGGTCCCAGAATTTTTTTGGGACCTATGAAACTGGGCAACAAAGGTGGTGTCGCTCGGGGAGCACTAATGGTGTCGCCCACACAGTTGGGTGACACGGGTGGTGCCGTCGAATAAAATAATTTTTTATTATTATTATTTTTATATAATTTTGATGAAATAAGTTTACAATAAACTTGCAGAAGTATGGAAAATAATATTTCTAATGAAATAAATTAAAATAAAGTAAAACAAAAAAGTGCAGATAGAACAGACCTGTATCGAAAAAATAAATTTTTTGTATTTTTAAATATTTTATTTTGATCTGGAAGTTTTTGGGCAACCACAAGAGAGTCCTTGGAACAGAACTACAAAGTTTTAGAAAATTATGAGACATTTTGATTTTGGCGACAGGGGGGTTGTCGCGCTGGACCTGAGCGGCACTGGTGGTGTGGCCCAAAAAAAAGTGATTTTTTTTTCCTAATGAAATAAGGTTACAATAAATTTTTATAATCAGATAAAATAATATTTCTGATGAAATAAATTAAAATAAAATAAAACAGAAAGTGCAAATAAAACAGATCTATATTAAGAAAAATATTTTTTTGGTATTTTTGAAAAATTTATTTTGATCTGAAAATTTTTGAACAATCACCAAAGAGTTCTTGGAATGAAACTGCAAAGTCTCAAAAAGTTCTGAGACTCTTTGATTTGGACAACAGGGGGGTGTGTCAGCCCAGGACAAATGGGGTTTTGCAGCACCTAGTCACAGCCAATTTTTGGGGCCATTTGTGACTGAAAACCATGAAAAACAGTATCTAAAACTCGTGTTTTGAAGCTCGGATCAAGCGTGAAATGCCCCACGGTGGGCGCCAAACTGTTTACGATGAAAATTAGACAAATCTTCCGATGAAGATCGCTCGGATCTTAACACCTTAAACTGATAAGAATGATGTGGTAGAGAAATTGAGACAAATTGAATTCATATCTGTGGCCAGATCTGCTCGGAAACGAGCAGATCTGCTCTCAAATCTATGGCAGAGCCAGCATGATCCAAAATACTAAAACACGAATTCAAAGCAATGAACAGATCAAACTAATCAAAATAAGATCAAAACAGTAAGAAGAAGAAGAAAGAAGATCAAAAGAACAATACCAAACCGGGCCGGATGGCCCGGGACTCCCGAGGCTTTGTGGGCTCGCCCGTATAAGAACTAGCATCCTCTTTGCCTCCCTAATTCAGATGTTGACTAGTAGATCTCTGGTTTCAAAGGGTTGCTGTGCTCCAAGGATGGTTTTAAAACTAGGGTTGTTGTGCCTTGAAAAGGTTTCTCAGGCTTAGGGTTAGGGTTTTCAGATTAGGGTTTTAATCTTTCTCTCTAAGTTTCTCTCAAGAGGTTCCTCATATCCTCCAAAATGGCCACGAAAAAGAGGTTTTAAAAGGGCCAAGGATCTGTTGGGAAGGGCATCTTTCCATAACCAACAGATCTCCTAGCCAAAACTTCAAATTTTGGAGATTCGGATTTGGGCGACACGTCTAGTGTCGCCCAAATAAATATGGCAAAATTCCTCCAAAGAGGCAAGAAAATCAACATCGAAAGGAAAATTCCACTTTGGGCCAAAAAGGACTGGGCGACACCATGTCATTACCCTGCTCTCTGAGGGCGACAGAGCGCGGGAGCGCGACCGAAGGTCACGAGCGTCACTCACGAAAGAAAAAATAAAACTCCCACCAAAAACATAATAAAAGCTGGATAAATTAAAACCATTTCACATATCCATATGCATTCTCCAAAAGTAATATACAATATCCAGAGTAATACAATTCATCCAAGGCACTACAAGCCCGGCCACAAAATACATAACTTCACAAAACAACAACTGCATGGCTAGCGACTAGCAAACACCTACACAAGAACAGAAATCCACTCGTCGAGCATGGGCTTTCAATCCACCCAACACGACCACCTCTTGCCGTCCTCGACCTGCAGCAATCAATCTACAAGAATGGAAGCAAAGGATTGAGCTAAAAAGCCCACTAAGTAGATCACAACATCAAGCTTCCCTGCCTATACACATAATATCACAACAATGCCCTAGGCTCTATGCCATACTCATAAAATAGGAATCATGCATCACAATTATGTCACAAATATAGAATGATACTTTTCATGGTAGAGCAGGCACAATATAAGATATCAGATAACACATACACTAACAATCTATCAAATTCAACAGATCAACACAATCAAGAGGGCATAACAAGATCTACAGACACTAACCCACTCTCTAGCCCTATCCACCAGGACAACCATAAAATCTCAAATCGATCACATATATCAAGCAATGCGATATACGCAAAGCATGTCGAACAGTCTCATATCACTTCGGGCGCACCTCACGGGTATCGGTCACATAGTCAAGCCCTGCAATACTCTCAAAGCAGGCACGTCACTAATATCTATAAGTCACATGTCACAGGCAATGCAATATACTCAAAGCATGCCAAGAAGTCACACATAGCTTATCACCTCATGCGCACCTCATCAGAAATCACATGTCCAAGGCAATGCAATACGCACAAGGAATGCCGAGAAATTTCCATATCACTAGAGCTGTCATCCTATCACAGCCGGCCGTCCAAACACTCAAAGCATGCCAATATCTTAGTATGTTGTCACCATCATTCACACAGTAGGTGTCGTTTCACATATACCACATTCAAATTATATCAAGAATCTTCCAACACCGTCATTCACACAGTAGGTGCCGGTTCAGAATATCACATCAGCCGCATGTCTCATCTCATAAGCGTTCTCTGATTCGGAGCATTCACGGTGCCATATTATAATATACATAACCCCTGATTCATCAGGAATCTCGACTTAGCCACAACATGACAATATAAGCAAACACAGCTATCTCTCACCCAAAGGGGGTATGATGTCAATTGATAGCCATTTGATCAGTCAACATTTGGGTACAACATAACCCATAGTTCTGGAATTCTCTACATTTTACTAACAGTGACGTATCCCTTTTAACAAAAGCATAACTCTCAATCTAAAGGGAATACCAAGATGGTTCCAACATGCAACTTTAAGCCAACATACTGATATTTCAAATGACAGAGGTTTGGGAACAATAGGACTCCATTTGATTAGCCAAAACTCATAGTAACTGAGGTCATAGTTTGGAAATTCAATGAATCTGCTAATCAGTGATATGCTTCTACAATTTGGATCATAACGTCCCAATTATACAGAATTAGAACCAGGTTAAAACATCAAAGTCACAATATATTCATGTATCTTTCAAATGGCTATAATTTCGTGTCATTTGGACTCTAATAGATAAGGTAAAGTCTTAGAATTGTTACAGTCTGCTAACAGTGACATATATGCACTAATCGAGGCAAATCTTCCAAAATATGAATAAACATCAAACTTAAATAAGACTCATATATCTTTCCAATGGTGGTAATTTTAGGTAAATCGGATATCATTTGGTAGGTCAACAGAGAGTCACAAGAACCTCAATTCTTCCTAGAATTCCACAATCCATCCATAACATACTTCAAAGATCAAAGCATAACTTCTAAACTACACAATATAACCACATGAAACCAATTCTAGCTTAAATTAGATTAACAAGACCATCAATCCACCAATTTTTATGCTCAACAGAAATTATAACAGTGCCTAATGTATCATACAAACAAAACACACTTCCTGGAAAACAGAACACAAATCATGCATACCATCCTATTCCTTCACACAATTTCTATACAATCTCATGCCAAATATCATGCTTAAATTCAAGCTTCATTCATGCCTAAATCATGCTTCATACATGCTTATATTTGTGCTTCATTCATACATAATTCATTCATCATTCATGCTTCAATTCATTCTTCATACTACACTATCATGATCTACTTACCTCAAAAGAACTCCAAGTCTAAGCTCCTCCTCAAAAGTCAAGCTCCCAAAGCTTGAGGCTCTAAGTGTGGGAGAAAGAGAGAGAATGTGGGAGAGGGAGAGACAACAAAATTTCTTAGAGAGATGAGGAGGGCTTTAGTTATAAAAGAGGAAAAGGCAACATGTGACAAGTGGTGTGCACGAGTTCAGAAGTGGCATACATGGGCACACATGGTTAACAAGTGGCAACTCATGGCACACTAACCATCAAGCAAGGGACAAAAGGTGCATAAAAGAAAAGAAAGTCCCCTGGACCACCTAATACAGCTGCGCTTGATGGCTCACAATGTACATGGTAGCTCAACGATGATGGATCGTCTGAACCACTACCATAAACATTCGAAAAATCACCCAAGACCTGGCAATGGCGAAAGGCCCCCCAGAAAGGATGGTTTCATCATTAGCACAAAAGGTTTAAAGGTATTTTGGTCATTAATCCTAAAATCGGGATTTTATTGTAATTTTGTTTAACCATAATTGGGCTTAGTTTTGAGAATCTACACCTGTTTGGTGGGTTCTCTATATAAACAAGCTTAGGTCAATTGTAAAAAGGGTGGATCGTTCATTAACGAAATCAAGGCATTAAGCTTGTGTCCACTTGTCTTTTGCTTCTAACCCTTGGATCCAATGGCAAGGAGAGAGAAAAATTTTAGAGGGAAAAATTACCCCTGACCCATCCTAATCATGCGATCTCGTTCTCTCTCCATCTCTTAGGCAAGCCACACCTCAAGCCCACTCTCTTTCCTTTTTCTTCCTCTCTCTCTCTCTACTCGTTGCTTTCCTTGCACAACATTCTAGATCCACGACAAATGTGTGGTCTCGTCTCTTCCCCCTTCTTTCTCTCACTCTCATTGTGTTGTGGGTCTCGAAGCCATGGAACATGCGGTCCCATCTCTCTTTGCGATATTTCCCTTGGTGCTTCTAGCATAAACGTAGCAAGCCTGTGGCTCTGTATAGCATCCTGCTATCCATCATATGCTCGAATTGGTACCCTTCAGAGTCATCCCTAGGGTTCTAACCCTCGGACCATCACTCTAACTTCCTCTTCGTATAGTCGAGTTGAGCCACGAGAAATATATATGTTCTTTCCCTCACTCACTTGGGTGGAGTCTTCCTGAGTCAACAATCGAGAGGGTTCTAACTCTTCAGTTGCTCTGATCGCCTAAGCGCATAACGTTTGCAAGGATAGGAGAATTCTTGTCACTATTTCTACCCTCGTTCTTTCTTTTTCCAGCCAGCCCACGTTTGAGTGAACCAATATAGAGGAGCATCAATGGAATTCACATTGCAGTTTCCAGCACAAGAGAACAAGGCGATATGTTAAAGCTTGAGGAGAGTTCATGTCCAAAACGCGTTGGCAGACAACCGGAGGGCTTCGTAATTGTTCTAAGAAGGTGAACTGCCTAGGTATGTCCCTGAACCCCCAAACAACGAGGTAGGCGCCCAAACACACCTATGTCATAAAATCTTTCTCATTGTTGGTTCCTATCCGTACAAAAGAGAGCATGCGTGCGCACATCAAAGCATGCAGACCCTCCACGGTTTTTTGAGAGAGGTGTTTTTCCCACCGTCTGCATGAGGAAAAATCAGGTCCGATCAATTGGTGATTCCACTGGGGACACACCACTCTATAGTTGTCTCGGGCTATTCCCAAGCAAACATCTTGCTTCTTTCTCTTTCTAAAACTGCAATGGGGTTTCATAACTCCTCTTTTGTCCAAGTTAGGGACTTCTTTATCCCCATATTTGTGACCTCACATATGGAGAGCGGAACAGTTAATCCTACTTCTCCCCTGTCCTCCTCAAGCAGCCTGGATAGCCCTACCATCTTAGTTCAGACTAGGAGAACTAGGGGAAAAGGTGTTTAAACCCCTTGTCCCCCCTCCGCTGGCATCAAAGGAAAATCCATTGATATTAGCTGTATGGATGGCTTTGAAACTACCTCCTCTCATACGCACCTTGTTACTGGCGGGCGTCTTGTCAGTTGCAAGCTTAAAAGTGGTCCTGACGTTACTTATCTTCTTCACTCAATGAGTCCTGATAAGACCACTGTCTCAGTGGGCAACCGAAAAGTACCCCACCCTTGCTTTACAAAGGCATTGCTAGCACTAGCATGTTACTGCACATACTGCACTCTGGCAATTCCTACGCCAGTTTGGGAGGCCCCAAAGCCACCCCACACGCATTCAAGCACGTCATGGCTGGTGATTTAACCGTCACCGTGACGAGATGGGACATGCAACAACTTGCCCAGGTCTCTTCACTTGCTTCCGATCTCTTGGGACCTAGACTCACCACAAGTGGTCTTCAACCACCAATGCATCGCATGTTGAACTTGTGGCTCGAGACATCCAAAGGGCAGGAACCAAAAGAGCACACGACTTTCGAGGCAATCAAAAGTGTTATAACAAAACACACATGTATGTTGAAAGCCCTAAGGCTACTCCAATAAAAAAGGCGAGTATTTCAAATACTCAACCTTTCACTTCACTAGGGGTTGGGTCACAAACCACCTTAAACACTACTGTGGCCCACGCACACACCTATAGACCTGGTGATGCTATCAGCAGAAAGGGAAAGGAGTGTCGAGCATGCCCCTCACTACCTCGAAGCCGCTTGCTACGTGGTACTCGAAGAAGTTCTCTTCAAGCACCATCATGTCTACTCCTCCTTCCTTAAACGCACGAGCTAGCCCTCGGGGCGGGGCTTGGGGCAAGAGGATACCCTCAAGGATGACCAGTCAATGCTTCTCTTCTTCAGGAAAACCTAAGCTATCGAAATCAACTCCAAACTCTCTCCTTCTAGGTTAGCACACATTGCCCGAATTGATTAACTTTGTCCACATCTCTGAGGCAAGCTAGTCAAGAGGGAAATCAAAATCGGCTCCGGTTCTAGGAGAAAGTCTACCTGAGTCTACGATTTAAACAGACGAAGGGGATGAAAGTGCAACTCCAAAAGAAAAAAGTAGAGTCTTCAATCTCAGAAGATCTACAAAATAGGTTATATCCATTGCACGCCACAGAAGAGCCTGAGATAAGTGGCACTGTTCATTGCTACATCATCGACGTACAAGAAGATGGACTCACTTCACCCAATCCATGGCCCCAAGGCCGTCACGAGAAGGAAGAAGAGATATGACCCCAAGGTCATCTTGATCCCATTCAATTTGAACAATAGCTCCAAGGCCTTCAAGCGCCAAGCCTAGCAGTGATGAAGCCCTAGTGGCCTGTTGAACCCGATTCGAGGGAATTGTTAGAGAACTCAAGAGGAAGAAGCCCTTCAAATTCTCAAGCATGCCATATGCTGGTATTTCACGAAGGATGTACAACAACCCTGGTTGACCAAATACGGTTGCAGTCAAGAAGAAGGCTAAAACCGACCCAGAGGTGTCATGAACCACCACTAATCCCCTATCTGGATCCAGCCACATCCATCCATAAACCAACCTTTCTCTTGAAGTACCCTGGACCTCCACTGGTCCCTTACCCTGACACCTCACCTTCCCATGCTAAAATTTCTGCACCATCGCAACTCTCAACCCGTCCTACCTCACCTACAGCTGCCCTAGCCGCGCAGTCTAACCGACCTTCTCCACCTAATCTCATGAGCATGACTAACTCTTCACTGATGGTTGTAGAAGACCTTTCCTCTTCAAAGACCACCTCATCGCCACATGCCCTTTAAAATCAGTGGAAAACTGAGTAACCACCCTTCCTGAGGCTGACAAAGTCAAATATGATGTGATCGAATATCTGAGAAAACTACCGACTCTCTTGAGTATCTATGATGCCCTCATGTTATCTGAAAACTTTTGAATGGCTTTGGTACAGGCCCTCTCCAGTCTTAAAGTTTATGAAATGGAAGTTGAACAAGTTGAGGTAGACCCTGCAGTACTCAACAATTGCATAGCTATCACGCTGTAAGAGGATGACCTACAATTGGGAGAGAAACCCCACAATCGACCTCTCTTCATGACTGGCGAGCTGCACACCTGTCAAGTAAATCGAATCATGCTAGATGGGACGTCAGCAGTGAAATTTATGCCTCAAAGGATTCTTACACGGATTGGGTTAAGTTTGGAGCAGCTTGAACCTACAAGCCTAACGGTTCAAGGATTTAATCAATCTGGAGAAAAGCCAGCAGGTGCCATTCATCTTAAGCTCAAAATCATGGATTTGAACACTTCCACGTTATTCCATGTTATCTACATAGACACCTCTTACAACATCCTATTGGGTAATCCTTGGCTACATGATCAAGGAGTGGTTCCATCAGTGTTTCGAATATAGTCGGGATGGAAGGAAACACACAGTCTATGCTGACAAAAGGCTGTTTCCTATCACTGAGTCATACTATGCTGATGTAAAATACTATTTTGCAAACCCAATATGCCCTTAAGAGTAGGCATTGTCTGTAAAAATCAGTATAGACCCAAAATTGAGAGAGACTACACCAACCTCTCATGAAGATGTAGAACACATGACAGGATCACTTAATCACCTTTTTCAAAGAGATATGGAAAAATAATCCCTTTGATTCATGTCGATGGAAATCTCCCCACACCCATGAAGGACGTACTATGTCAGAAAATGAAGGGGAAACCCCACCCTCCATTCCCTCCATATGAGAATCTCTATCGGTGGAAACTCAGAGTGAGTATGGTGGAAAGGAAGCTACAAATTTGAGGTCGTTGACAACTACAGTCACTTATGCTCATGATGGCATGAAGGTGTTACACATCCCCATCCCCTTTCTCAAAACTGAGACGGCACACATGGCTGAAGTGGAACAAAAAGTCAACTGGAAGGTTTTGCACATTCCAGTCCCCATCCGGGGAGAGAATGATGCTTCCTTTACTCATCAAGTCGACTATCCCCCAAATCAGCTCAAGGTATTGAAAATACTTAAAGTCCTACGCATTGAAAAGGATGGTGCGAATTTGGCTCACTCCTTCCCCATATATCGATAAGGCTCCCCCAAAGTCCCACAAATCCCTGAAATTCTGCCCATCCCAGTCCCTGAAAAGGAAGAAGATGACGTCGAGCTCGCAAATATGCCGGATCCCTAAAAGATCCTACATTTTTCAACCCCCATGTTGGAAGCTCGAGTTGCCTACTAGAAAGCAACAAGTGGTTCGTCCTCTCTCATTCGCGACTTCATTAGCAACCCTGATCAGTAATATGAGCCTCAAGGGCAAGCCTCAACTGCAGAGCCAAAGAAACAAGTACAAGATTTTCCTGACCAAGCGAAGGCTATAAGAAAAGGAAATGTTAAGATGGAAGAGCTTGTTACCCTAAAATCCTTTCCCACTCCATTATCGGGTTTCATCCCAAAAACCCAAGAAATGGATGTCCGAGTGAACGCCCAAAGCAATCCTCTTCTAGATGCCGAAGTCATACCCATATGGGACTTATACAGTCTTGAGGCTCAGCAAATCATGAGGAAGATTGATTAAGACTCATCTAACAACTATGGGTTGAATAATGGCAAGGGTATGCTAGCACCTTTTGATGTCATCAAAACTACAGTGTCTCAACAGATTCAAAAGGATGGCCTTGGTTACTCGAGGCACCCAAGCCTACCCTCGTGGCCCTTCCCCGCCTGCTAAATTTCTCATTTGACAATGTCGCAAGAGCTGTCGTCGTCCCCTCCGAAACTTGCTTCCGATGAAGTTGCTTCCTGAGGACCTCAAGTGACAACAGAAGTTAACCAGTATGTTCAAGAGTTTGAGGGCTCAGAAGCCAAAGAAATGAAAGAAGAAGCGCCACCTGTAGAGCAAACAATCGATGCACTTGAAGCATATGATGAGACTATTGACTCCCCGCCCCTCAGTGAAAAGGAGATAGAAGAAGCTCTAGAAGTCTTGGAAGATGGTGGTCAAGCCACGGCTGATGACTTGGAAGAAGTAAATCTGGGTGACGAAACTGACCCTAGGCCCATCTTTATCTCAGCCATTATGCCTCCTGAAGAAAAGAAAGAGTATATTGAATTCCTAAGGGCCAACTGAGATGTATTTTCTTGGAATTACGAGGAAATTCTGGGTCTTGATCCTCGGGTGGCAGTTCAGCAATTGGGGATTGACCCATCCTCCTAGCATGTCAAGAAAAAATCGAGGTCAGAGCAGATTTGGAAATCCAAATCGAAGCAGAAGTAAACAACCTTAAAACAACACATTTCATTCAAGCAGTCAAATGCCTAAAATGGTTGTCTAATGTTGTGTCAGTCAAGAAGAAGAATGGACAGATCAGGGTCTGTATTGACTTCCGTGATTTAAATTCAACTTGTCCCAACTATGATTTCCCACTCCCCTTTACGGAGTTGCTCAATGACGCGACTGCCAACTTCCAAGCATTCTCTTTCATGGATGGCTATTATGGCTATAACCAAATAAGGATGTCCCCAAAAGAGGAAGATTCCGCTGCCTTCCTAATGCCGAAGGGAGTCTTCTGTTACACAGTGATGCCTTTCATCCTAAAAAACGTCGAAGCCACCTATCGAAGGGCTAGACCACCATCTTCGAAGACATGCTCCACGAGGAGTTGGAATGCTACGTAGATGACCTTGCCGTCATGTTCGATAGAAGAAGCAATCACATGAGAAATCTGGGAAAAGTCTTTTGAGAGACTCCATCTCAATGAGCTAAAATGAACCGCTTGAAGTGTGCCTTCGGCGTATGATCTGAAAATTCTTAGGATTCATTATCAGGTATCGAGGCTTGAAAATTGAACCTATTAAGATTAAAGACATTCAAGAAATTCCACCATCATGAAACCTGCAAGAGCTCAGATCTCTCCAAGGCCAGCTCGCCTAGATACAAAGGTTCATCTCTAACCTGTCAAGATGATGCCAGCCCTTTTCCCATCTTGAAGAAGGATGTGCCCTTCAAGTGGGATGAGTGGTCGGACCTGGCTCTCGGAGGACGCGACGAGAACCCTCTCTTGGACAACCGCTGGGTTGCTGGCGTGGACTTGAGGGCAGGTGCCGGTTTGGGGTGCGGGGCCTTCTAGCATGCGAATAGGTCCCAACAATGAGAGAGATTTTTTATGATGGGGGCACTTTGGGATGCTAGCCTCGCCGCTTTCGAGGAACACGTCTGGGAGGTCAGCCCTCTTAGAAAAGTCATGAAGCCCTCTGGCTGCGTGCCAGCGTGGTTTGGACAAATATTCTCTTCAGGTTTACAACCTCTCTACTATCTCTCTATCTCTTAGGACTGGTATGGGATCCAGCTATCCCTCCTTATGGTTATTGCCTCAAGGGGCCTGGCTGGCCGATGGAGGGGTGTGAGAGAACCAGAGGGATGGGGCTCGTGGGTTCCCTCACGTCCGCGCATCTGTTGGTGACATGGGTTGTTGCACGAAGCAGATGGCGTGTTACGTAAGGGGAAGAGAGAGAGAAAGGTTGGGGTGTGACCCGATTTAGGAGAGAGTCTGTGCGCTCAGAGGCATTTACAGACCTGGGTGCTCAGGGGTATTTTCTCTCCCTCAAAATTAGAAGGAAATGACAAGAGGAATAAATGTAATTCCTCTATTTTATAATGGCTAAATACCCTGTCCAATGGATTTTTCCCGTCTCGTTTACAAGTGACGAGCTTGCTTATATAGAGGATTTACTAAAAGCAGTGAATGCTAAAAAAAAAAAGCATAATTACAATTTAAGAAATTAGGAATAAATCTCGAAATTAGGTGTAATGACCAAAATGTCCCGAAGATTTTTTTTGCTAATGACGAAGTTTTCCCTGCATGCAGGTTGTTCTTTCATGGCTAAATCTTTAAAGCTTTTTCTACAACTTGTGGCAATGGTTCAAATGATTTGCCAGCATATCTTCAATGTCCTTGCAACTTTGAGCATTTTGATGCCCTTTAGTCGTGCTGGGATGGCATTTTCCCATGGGGTGGAAGTTCGGCCAGATTTGTGAACTTTGTTCTCCAATGCACCTCGACCTGCGATGTTCTGGCCCCTGGCTCTGCTCGAAAACGAGAGAGGAGACAGTCGCAGTCATTTACACCAAGTTTGGGCTGACTCAATTCTGGTTTATGTTTTTGCCTAATTTGGGAGGTCCCCAGAAAGAGGGATTCCAACAACCGGGTAGATTTACTTCTTCTGTGACCTAGGAACTTGCATTCATCAGGCTATGTCATTGGTTTCGGGTTCCTCCGTGTCTTGAAACGGGTGGAACCAGTTTTGCTTTGGTAAGTCTCCTGTGATAGAAGATTCTATGTTTTGTGTGAGGGGCGGGACTTCCATCCCCCTTACTTGCTTGAGCCATAGGTTTCGGTAGATCCTCCCCCAGAATCGGAAGCATTCCAGTCTTCTTCTTGATAGGCCTGCTCAACTGATGCATGGGTGAACTTGATCAGCTCAAGCAAAGTGTAATGCCCAAGAAGGAGTGATCTTGAAAGCGGCAACAGTGGCTGGGGACCGCCTGATGGAGGGGCAGGATAACCGATCATTGCTGACAGTGTCCTCCTATTACGCACCTAGGGGCGAGGGCTGGTTCCTGAGTGCAAGGAAGGAGGGATGGAGAGAATGGCCTCAATGGAATTTCTTCCAGTAGCACACAACGGGTAGCTTGGAAGGAGTTGGTGGAGCGGCGGATGCTCATCCTTCTTCACGGTTGGCAGCATCTTCGGGCCTGCACGTGTGTGCACCATCCGTGGTGGTGTTTGGGGCAGTCGGGGGGAACCCTTTGTGGAGTGAGGCCGGAGTACTTGTGGTACCTGCCCGTTTGGTCGGTGGGGCCTCAAGGCCTCAAACATGTATGTGCACTTGTTTATGGGACTTTCAATTGTCTCGAAAGTCACGTGTTCATCGGGTCTCAACCTTTGGGCTGCCCTGAACTAGAGGGTTAACATGCATAATGTGGGCGGTCTTGGGACCACACGTGCTACATCCAGGTCGGAAGAGACCCAAAACAGTTTGGGTGAGTGGGGTGGGCTATCACCTGCCCCGACTCGCCACAGTTACCATTGAACCACCAGCAATGATGTATGTGTAAGTGTACATGGCGGTTGAGCGGCCGCGCAGACTGGCAAAGAAGCCGTAAGCGTAAGATGTGTGCTTGGGGGTGCCAACGCTTGCGATGCCAGCACTGGCAGTGCCCCTATGAGACATGGGTGGGTTACCCATAGAGGCGGTGGTCCTACCAAGGGCGAGGAGGAGTAGTGGCACAAGGACCACGTTGAGGCATGTGACTGACGAGGTGCCCTCCAGTGACAGGGTGCTTGTGTGAGGGGTTGGATGTGGTGTCGCTCATGCAGTTGACATTGAGGGATTTTCCCTTAACGACGGAAGAGGAGGGGCAAGGAGCTTGAGAGCCCATGCTTCGATTTTTTCTAGGCAAGACTAGGATAGCAGGGCCAGCCAAGCCGCTCGATTAGGATGTAGGGGAGGCAGAACCAGATGGTCCGCTCACCCTGGGTGAGGTCTCGAATATGGGGATATAGAAGTCCCCAATCCAGACAAAGGAGGGACAGTGGTATCCCATAAAAAATTTAGAGAGAGAAGAGAGGTTAGTACCTGAAAACAGTCTAAGCCAATGATAGGGTGACATGTCCCCAATGGAGTCGCCAATTGATCAAACCTGGTTCTCAAGGGTCAGGACAAGAACCTTCTCTAAGACAACTGTTGGGTCGCTCGCGTGTGGACTTGAGGGTGCGCGGTGGTGTAGGGCGCTTGGGCTCGGGGGCTCCTGGCATGCGGATAGGTACCAACAATGAGAGAGTTTTTTACGCAGGCATCTATTCATATATCACATGAGCAGCATGATACCATCATTCACACAGTAGGTATCTATTCACATATAACATAAGCAGCATGATACCATCATTCACACAGTACAGGTCTATTCATATATCACATAAGCAGCATGATACCATCATTCACACAGTAGGTATCTATCCACATATCACATGAGCAGCATGATACCATCATTCACACAATAGGTATCTATTCACATATCACATAAGCAGCATGATAACATCATTCACATAGTAGGTATCTATTCACATATCACATTTGATAGTGGCACATAATATTAAGCAATATCATCATGAAGTACCATGGTAATATTGACATTATTCTATTTAAGCTTTACCGCTCAATTTGTTGCCATAAAGGGCAATGACATGCGCTCACTATGAGGGTCGTAACTTTTAGACCGTTTAGAGTTTGAAGGTGATTCCAAAACCAATTTTGTACTAAACACACCTATCCTTCAAACGGGATTGTTTGAAGACAATTAGACTCCGTTTGTCCTCTTAAAGGTTCAAAGATGTGATGGTTTACTGGTTGAACCCTGCGGTACTCAGGGGACAGCGACATACCCTGCTTCATATCACTATCACTCCCAAACCGGGAAGCAACTTGTGACGGTTAAAAAATCACCGTTTGAGCCAAGACGTACATATTTCTAACAAAGCTAATTTTAAATCATTTTGATTTCATTTGGTAGTTCAAAAATTTGTGCCAAACAAGGTGATAGTTCTGGATTTTATCAAAACTTCCTAGAACGACATACCTTTATAAAACGAAATATAACTTTCAATTTGAAAACAGTTTCGAAATAGTTCCTTCATGAAAATTTTAGTTCATTTAAAGATATTTCAAATGGATGTGGTTTGGCTGAAAATGAACTTCATTTGGTTAGCTAAAATCAGTGATCACAGTGGCATTAGTGAAAAAATCCAAGAAAAACAGCCAACAGTGATGTACCTTCTCATTTTGAAATATAACTGTATTTTTGCAAAGAATTTCAATAGTGGGAAAAAAAGAACATTTTACTAGACTCATACTCCTACATTCTTCCAATGGAGACGATTTGAGGTCAATCGGACCTCACTTGGCTATTTAAAAGCCTCTTCCAAGCACACACATAATTCTAGAATTTCACAGTGGCATACAACATGTCTCAAGGACACATTCCTTGACCTTCATTTCATGGTGAGGAACATGATAACAACCATTCTCTTACAATGCACACACATAACAACATTTCTTACATAATCTAAGAGTCAGACACTCATTCTCAACATCCACCATTATCATAGAACAAAAGCCCCAAATTTTCTACATCACATATACTTCCATTGCTCATTTCACATGCACAAAGCCCCATGCATCCTTATGGCTACAATGCAATGGTGATGGATCCACTTACGTGATCAGTAATGGTGCCTTCTCACAAACTCTTCTTACACAGCTCACACCCACCCAACAATGGCTGCTCACCAATCTTTCCGAACCTTGCCTTAGAGAGAGAGAGAGAGAGATGAAGAAAGGATGAGTGATGTGGGTGAGAGGGTAGCTTAAGTACTCATGAGATGGGGCAATGGCCAAGTGGCGTTAATGGTTGGGCAAGTGGCACCCAAAGCACGACAAGTGGCGAACACTCTTCATGCACGCAAGAGTCATGCGTAGCGCCTTGTCCCTTCTTCAGCCGGTGATGCCCACACAGCATTGCCCATCCATCAGCTTACGCGTGCACGCGGCGTTACCCCCCCCTTCTATCATCGCGTGCGCCTTCTCTCCTTCACGTCTATCGTCGTGCACCTTCACTGCACCTATTCGTCGTGCGCTCGCCTGCTCTGCCACGTGCTCCCATCAACGCATGCCTCTCCAGCTCCTACCTGCCACGAGCACCATCGTCGCTTAACCTATCGCCACACAACTCTTCTCTCCTTCTATCGCCATGCGGCCCACACTCTATTTACCCCTTCGTGCACTCAACCCACAGGGATAGTCCAGGTCCTTACATCATTGAAAAGAGGGATTCAAAAAAACCGGACAGATTTACCTTTTCATTGAACTCGTCCCCACGGTGATTAGATGCTTGGATGTCGAGCTGTGCATCACTGCATTCGAGGCTTCTTCTTCTTAAACATTGGTTTTTTTGGTTTTTCGAGCACCTTGTTTTTGGAGAAGTTTGACTCAAGGTCGCACCACAGTGCATGCCTTAAGTCAAAATGACGAGGCTGATGTGATATAGAACATATTTGGATCTGGACTTTTCCTGGTTTCAATGGAAGGGGTCATGGGTCCTTGAAGCTGCTTCCCAAACACGATGTCACAGTCTCCATGTTTGGGGGGACTGGTTAGGTGAAGCCGCACCACGCTAGTGTGAAACCCGCCTGCTACTAAGCCGCATGGGCGTAGACCCCTTTCGAGTGGTCCGATTGAATTCAAATTTGGTCCCCGAGGCTTTTTAAACATTTTAAATACGAAGGCGTTGGTCTAGTATTGTTTTGAAGCCGCTAGCATATGGCTACGGTTGTAAGGTCCTTCCTTGGTGCGATGCCACCGTACCCAGGTCATTTGGCTTAAGGATTTATTTTACAGCACAACTTTGACCTGCCAGTGTCTTGTGTACCCGTAGGGCCAGGCTGTTGCCGGCTCTCTCCTTGTTCGCTCGGGAGATGTAAGTACATCAAAAATGACGTACAACAATGAGATGTGTCAAACGGCTTTTGATGACATTAAAAGTTATCTACTGCAACCCCCGGTTCTTTCTGCACCAATTCTGGGGAAACCCCTCATTCTATATGTAACTATACTGGATGAGTCACTTGGATCTCTGTTAGCACAAAACAATGATGCGGGGAAAGAGTCAGCTTTATATTACTTGAGTCGGAGAATGCAAGGGGCTGAGGAAAATTACTTGCCAATGGAAAAGATGTGACTAGCCCTCATTTTTGCAGTACAAAAGCTTTGACACTACCTGCCCGCATATACGGTTTAGTTCATTTCCCAAGCAGATCCTATAAAATTCCTCTTGTCGTGCCCTTGCCCATTGGGCCGACTCATAAAATGGTCACTACTTGTGATGGAGTTTGACATCACATATGTGCCACAAAAAGTTGTCAAAGGCCAAGCCCACTTAGATTTCCTGGTTGCACATCCTCTACTAGCTAGTATCCCCTTGATCGATGATCTGCCAGATGAAGAGGCCTTCTAGGCCGAAGTGTCATGCGGATGGAAGATGCATTTTGACATGGCTTTCCAATCTAAGAAAAGTGGTGCGGGAGTGGTGTTCTCTACCCCTCACAATGGCCTTGCCTCTCTGTCCTTCTCTCTCTCGGGAATAGAGTCGCATAATAAAGCAGAATATCAAGAACTCATCGTAGGCTTAGATATTGCCTCCCATATGAACCTGAAGTATTTGGACGTCTACGAGGACTCAAAATTGGTGATCAAACAACTCAAAGGGGTATATGACATAAGGAAAGAAAATATCAAACCTTACTTCAATACTACTAAATCATTGGATGGCGGAATTCGAAGAGATTACTCTTGAGTACATGCCTCGAAGGCTTAACGCACAAGCTGACACACTCGCCAAATTAGGGGCAACTATCCAAATGTCACTAAAAAATGTGAGTAGCATAATGGAGATGCGTCAAGTTTGTTAAGGAACTCGACGAAAAAGGAGAGGAACAATTATTCAAACAAAGCCCTCCTTACCCATTCGGAGCAGACATCACTGATGAGGGGGATGCACAAACCTCATACATCTCCCCGAAATCCTCCATGATTGAACAGGAAAACGAAAATGAAGAGGAGTCGGGATCGCCAGAGCACACATGTGCAGAAGTGGAGCTGGTAACAGACTGGCACGCCCCATCAGAGGTTATCTGCAACATAATCAGCTTCCCGAACATCCTATTATGCGAAATAGGATCCGAAGGTCCGCCACACGATATCTGTGTCATGACGATATCATGTTTCGAATCTCCTACAACGATATGCTGCTCAGATGCATCAATCAAGAAGAAGCAAACCACGTTCTCAAAGAAGTCCATTATGGAGTCTACGGAATGCATCAGTCTAGTCCTAAGTTATACAATGAATGTTAACTCCCTTATGTTTGCAAAGAGCTATCCGGTATGTCAAATTCATTCCAGCTTCATTCACCAAGCTCCTGAACCTCTTCACCCAACAATGGCATCTTGGCCTTTGCTCAATGGGGCATGGACATCATAGGTCCCATTGATCCACCTTCTTCCTCAGGGCCCATGTTCATACTTGCTGCCATAGACTACTTCTCTAAATTGGCTGAAGCGGTCCCTCTCAAAAATGTCCCCAAGCTCGCAGTGGCCAATTGCGTGTGTCATCATATCATATACAGATTCAACGTGCCTGACCGGATCATTTATTATAACGGCCCCCAATTTTGAAGTAATCAAATTGACAGATTGGTCGATCAGGTTGAGTTTACATGGAAATACACGATCATGTACCCTCCAAGAGTTAATGATCTAGCCGAAATTTTTAACAAAACCCTTTACGATGCCTTAAGAAAGTCTGTCTCCGACACTAAAAGAGATTGGCACAATAGCCTCTCCAAAATTCTATGGGCTTACCGTATTACAGCCCGAGGTCCAACTCAGTTGACCCCCTACTCTCTGATATACAGGGGTGAAGTTGTGTTGCCTTTAGAAACTCAATTGCCTTCCCACAGGATAGCCCTCCACTATAAAATGACAGATGAAGAACGAGCTACCCTTCGCTATCAAGAGCTAGATACACTTGATGAGAAGAGATTGCAAGCACAACAGAGCCTTGAGATTCACAAGAACCATATGTAGCGAGTCTTTGACAAATCAATCAAAATAAGATCATTCATGAAAGGAGAACTGGTTTTAGCATTAAGGAGACCTATTGTCACTCATGGACGGATTAAGGGAAAATTCAAACCAAAATGGGAAGGCCCATTTGTGGTAAAGAAGGTTTTTCCCAATGGAGACTACGTGCTAGTCAATTTTGAAGGGGAAAAGGCTATTCCCCTAATCAATGGGAGATATTTGACAAAATATTATCCCTGAGCTAAGGTCCAAGTTACGCGACCGCTAAACTATTAACACATGTCCTGGCTATACGACACTAAGCTACGCCACACACGGTCTTGAAGGCACGACCTAAAACATGTCTCCCTAAAAAAAAAAAAAATGAGAGAGAGAGAAGGGTAGAAAACAATCTCATTCCATTGCAAAAAAAGAGGGTACAAGTTAGAAAGCTTATCGCCTCAAAGATACAAAATAGGGCAGAAGTATTCTTCTCAAAGCTGAGCCGAACATGCTAAAGAAAGTAAAAAGCCTCTTCAGATAAACTTCACGGATTTTGGGAAGGATGAGAAGTTGTTCTTTCGCAATATTTGACATCAACCACCACTAGATCTTCACGCCCGATAAGTCTTCTTACTTCAATCATACGACCTTCAAAGTCTTTCAAAGTTAGAAGGTTGACCAAATACTCCTGACACCACTTGTCCAGGTCGGTGTATTTCTTGCCATATTCGAGAAATAAAGCATTTATCGACGTCATTAAGCTCATCAGTTTGGAGACACGAGCTGTACTGGAGGACGCAAGGCGAGACATTCACCCAAACACTTCGCCCTTCACACGAGCATAGTTGGCTTCCAAAGCCTTTAGTTGCACAGATCTCTCCCCAACAGGAAATCGCATGACTTCTTCTTGTTCTTGTGACATGAACAAAGAAGTGAAGAATTAGCACCGATAAAATAAAAAAAAGGCATTCCCCCAAACACTCGACACATAACAAAAAAAAAGGGGAAGATGACATCTATAATGGTGAAGGAGAAAACGCAACAAAAAGAAAAGTAAGACAAAATAAAATAGAAAAAGGGCATACCTGAAGGAGGTGCAGAGCTGGGACTGGCCATTGCTGTCAAGTAACACCCAAGGGGACGCTAGTGAAAAAGGGACACAGGAAGAAAAAAGAATCAGTGTTTATTACCTTGGGTAAAAACATCAGGTAAAAATAAGGAATACTATCCCTGTGCTCCTTTTTATACTAAAGAAGAATAATGTGTTATGCAAGCCAATAAAACGACATGTGGCCCACTCACGTGGAAGCACAAGCAGCACGCGAGTGAAACTTCGTGCAGTTCCATTACATAGAAGCACAAACGACACGCAAGCAAAATGTCGGGCAGTCCCGACAGAGTTAAACACAAATGTTATGTGGTTCCGTCAATTCGACGCAAAGACCACGTGGTTCTATCACTCACCACACACAACAATGTTCTCCTCATAGTGCATACATTTCCGGTAAAACACCACTCATCTCAAGTATGCAATACTCCCTCCTGACTCACACGAACCTCTAGCCTACTCAAGGGCTCAGCACACACTTGTGCACCACTACACCAAATAGACAAGCGATCTATGCTCCTTGCATTATCTGCACACACAGGACCCTCAGCGATCAAGTGCCCAAAAAAAAAAACAAAAGAACGAGCCCTTGTGAAAACCTGAAGAAAGGGGCACACCCCATAGGGGTTCTGATGAAAGCCCGAAAGGGCATTCATATCATTCATGCTAGAATGTCGGCATAGCCTCCCAACAAAACAAGTCCCCTAGCCCATTTCTTATCCCCGCCACCAAGAGGGATAAAAACTGAAAATAGGAAGAAAAGAAAGGTGAGAAAACCATGAAAAAGAAGAAGACACAAGCCACAGAGCAAGAAAGAATATTCGAGTTAAAAGGGGATTCATTTCATGAACAAAAAGGATTTCAAAATCATGGTTACAATTATCGGTAGCTACAAAAAGATAGATCCGTTCAAATAATCCTCACATCCAAATATAGGGCCTCCAAATGCGCCGCCTCCTTCTAGAGTGGCTACCTCTTTAAAGGGGCAGTATCATTCTCTTCAAAGGGAGCTTGAAAAGAATGAAAAAAACCTCTTACTCCAGCTCAACCTCGAGTGAAGGCAAAGAACCAGAGGGTGATTAAGGGATCAGCAATGAGCAAAGATTCAAGCAAGGGATCATCTGCTCGACATGTTGATAGTCCGCCCAGGTGCTGAACATTGAAGGAGACCAAATTATTCATTCGGCCAACCACCATGAAACGTATTACAAGCCAGCAACGGTCACCACAACCCGTCTTCATTTTCTGATGGACAAGATTGAGTTCAGGCCTGAGGACCTTCAAAATCTTACGCATAGCCATAGACTTTGCTTTCAGCATCTTAATCATGCATTGGAGATCTGAAGGCACATGCTCACCAATAATCACAGGGTCATCATGTGAACCTTTCAAAACCCTAGCGTTGGTGCTAGCAAAGCCCATAAAGGAAAACTCTCTTTCTTTCTCTACACAAAAGGAAGAAGGCCGAAGAAAGAGGGCATTCCAAGGTAGAAAATGTCTCACTCTCCCTCTAAGCCTCATTTTTATAGGCCACTTCGCCCATGAACTAGCCACGAAAATGTGTCGCCTCCCTAGCGATGCTCCATTTGACCACAGGCCAATGTCCCATCACTTCGCTGCCCTGGTGATGCCTCAATTAACTGGAAGTCAAGTCTCCCATCGATTCACTTTCCTGACAACACTTCATCGGTCCGTGGTTCTGTCCAATTTCCCACCTACAGTCGCTTTTATTAAAAATCTGCTCCGGATAGCAGGCTCATTACAAAAACATCTCACATCCCAAGATGATAACGTGTCTATCCACTGGCCCATCTGAGACGTTTCGTCTCCCTGCGACGTTTCCCCTATCAGGGGACCTATCACAAAGACCTTCCACCTTCTTAAAAATGCCTCCCCTGTCTGTGGACCTGTCACATAGAAATTTCACCTTCCAAGTGACGCTTACCATACATGTGGGTCCATCACCAAAACAGCCTGCCTCACCGGTGACACTTCACCTACTCAAAAGAAGACAGCTGCCCCACGCTCCTACGCATATATCACAACCTTGGTGTGCCTCCCCACACAAACACGCAACTATGCCACACCTCTATCCTCTAACAACTCACCCACGGTATCCACAGCCTGGTGAACCCTATCCAAACAGGACCCCTCCAAGAGGGAGTCCCTTCAAAAAAGAAAGAAGAAGTCGACCATGATGAGAATCATCATGAGAAAAAGTAGAAGCTTCAGGTAGACATAGCCACGAAGCTATGAGGAAAAAACTGCCAAAAAAAAAAAAATGGGTATGGTGAAAACCCGTAAGAGCACCATGAGTAAAAAAGACAGGCGGGCATGGCTATGAAGCCATGAGTAAAAGGGTCCTGAAAATAAGAAAACCAGGCATAGCGAAAACCCGTAAGGGCGCCTAGTTAGGTGCCTCGATCTTGCCCTCCGAGTCGGGATGACCTGGTGGTGTGGCTTCGGGTTCGTGTCGAGCGCAGGACCAGAGCTCACTCTCTCGGGAACCGTGTAAAGAGGACGCAAGCAGGAATACCAACCAGTGAGAGACAAATTTAATCGTGAGATGGAACTTACCTCACGTGGGTTCGTGACACACTCGGGCTGCTCACGTGGGTGCCTTCTTAGATCACGAAGAATGCCCCCTAGCCTAAAGCTGGTTCAAAATCCCCTCCCTTGACCTATTTCTTCTTTCATGCATCCACACACACACACATTAGAGGTACAAACAAGTGAGTCAGAGGACCCCACCTTGTCTTTGGGTGAATGCTCACAAATGTGTACATTCGAAGGTAAAATGGGGGAATCATGCCATTGAGTTCGTGTTAATTGAACAGCCTTTCGACGTCTTAATAACATGGGACTCAGACAGCATTCCTTAAATAGAAAATGAGAAAAAGGGGGTGAGATGAAGAGAATAAGCGAAGGAAGAAAAGAGGTAAGAGACAGAAAGAGAAGAGAATAGAGAGCGAAAAGAGAAATAAAGACTAGTTTGGCTTTCACCTAGTTCTTAAAAAAGAGAGAGGAAAAGTAGAGAGAGAAAAGAGAAACGAATGTTAGTTTTCACCTAGTTCTTCAAAAAATGAAAGAAATGAAAGTAGAGTGAGAAGAGAGAAACGAAGGCTAATTTAGTTTTCACCTAGCTCTTCAGAGAGAGAGAGAAAAGAGACAAAGGCTTGTTTTTTTTTCACCTAGCTCTTCAGAGAGAAAGAGAGAAGAAAGGATAAGGAAATTGGGAGAGAAGAGAGAAAAAAAGAGTGAAAAGAATGAGAGAAACAAAGAGGGTGAAGGTTAGCTTGGCTTTCGCTATTCTTTCAAAGGGCGAGAAGAGAGATGGTGAAATAAGGAGAGAAGAAGAGAGAGGAGAAGGAAAAGAGAAAAGGAAAAGAGAAGAAGAGAAGAGAGTGGAAGAGAGAGAAAAAGAGAAAGCAGGGATGGCAGCTAAACCTGCTGTCCTAAAGAGATGGGAAGAAAGGAGAGGGGGAGAATTTGGGATAGCAGCAAAGCCTGCCGTCCCAGTGATATGTGAGAAGAAAGGGAGAGTCAGAGTTTGGGATCGCAGCATTGTCTGCTATCCCAGTGAGATGAGAAGAGTTGGGGACGGCAGGTAGACCATGCCATCCCATTGAGATGAGAAGAGTTTGGGACGACGAGTAGACCCTGCCATCCCAATGAGATGAGAGAGGGAATGTTTGGGACGGCAGCTAAACTGTCGTCCTAGTGAAAGAGAGAAGAGAGAGAAAGTTTGGGATGACGAGTGGACCTTGTCGTCCCAATGATATGAGAGAGAAAAAGTTTGGGACGGCAACTAGACTGTTGTCCAGTGAAAGAGAGAAGAGAGAGAAAGTTTGAGATGACAGTGAAGGAGAGAGGAGAAGGCTAGGGGCGGTAGCTACGCCAGTCACTCGGGAAAAGGCTCTGGCTGCCGTGGCTGTTAGGAAAAGGAAAATAAGAGAGAGAATAGAGAAACACAAGGACGACAGCTGAGCCCACCACTCGGGAAAGAGCTATGTCTGTCGTCTCTGTCAAGAAAGAGTAGGCAAGAGAGAGAAGAGAGAAAAACAAGGGTAACAGTTGAGTCTGCCACTCAATAAAGGGCTCTGGTTGTCGCCTCTATCAAGAAAGAGAAGGTAAGAGAGAGAAGAGAGAAAAATAAGGACGACAATTGAGCACGCCACTAGAGAAAGGGCTCAGGCTGCCATCCCAGTTAAGAGAGAGAAGGAGAGAGAAAAGAAAGAAGTGAAGCGAGAGAAAGGAAAGAAGAAGAGAGAGAAAGGAAAAAAGAAGATGGAAAGAAGAAGAGAGAGAAAGAAAAGAAGAAGAGAGAAAAATGAAAGAAGGGAGAAAAATGAATGAAGAAGAAAGAGAAAGGAAAGAATAAGGAAGAAAGGAAAGAAAAAGAGAGAGAAAAGGAAAGAAGAAAAGAGGAGAGAGAAAGAGAGAAGAAAGAAGAGAGAAAGAGGAGAGAGACTTTAAGATAGTAGTAGACCCTGCTGTCTCAGGGAAGTGAGAGAAGAGGAGAGAGAAAGAGAAGAGAGAAAGAAGAGGAGAGAGAAAGAGAGGAGAGAGAAGAGGGGAGGAGAGAGAATATTACCTCAATGGGGCCCAAGAGTATCAGCCAAAGTTTTCTCTCTCCTCACTTTCTCTCTTCAAGAAAAGAAAAACATGACCCAAAGATGAGCACAAGCCAAAAACTTTTAATTGATCCAAAGGCTCTTTTACATGTTCTCATCACGTGTAGATATAGAATTACAATCCAAACATGGATGGATGCCAAATTTTTTACCTAATTGTTAAAAAATAGAATTTAATTGAATTAACTGAAAATAAGAAAATAGGGGAAAATGATGAGTTTTCTCCTTACCCACAATTCCTTAAAATTCGATTTAGTCCCTACCATGGCCATACAACGTCTCGCGATCTTACATGACCCATTCGGGGTCTTTCCAGCCTCTGTCCAGCCAAAAGAATAATGTTTTCTTGATCAGCTCGAGAAGACGGTCGTTTTGATATACATCTTGAGCCGTGGATCGGGGTTCTCGACCGCGATCATGACATGGGAAAACCATGAGAAACATGCGATCTTTGATTCAAGATTACGCATGTTTCCTACTATTTTTCTTTGATTTCTTTGCTGCATATTGACGACCATATCGTCATGAACATTTGACAACGAATGTGGCTCGACTTGGTGCCCGAATGACCATTTTCCAAATTAGGTATTTTGACCAGAATTTGCTTTTCAGTGGCCAAAAGGTACAGCAAATTTATCCTTGCCATGTGGTGAATCCAACCTTCCATCACACATGAGGTTTGGCTCGGGTGAAGCCTTTGACACTATGGTCGCGACGGGTCTGGTTTCAAGCCGATCCTACATGTGAGCATCCTGATGTGGCTGCTCGATCAAGGAGTGTGCTTACTAGAAATTTTGCAACTTCACTTTGAAACGCAATCTTCTCTCTAGGTTTTCTCTTGGCTCAGGCAGCACCAGCAGGCGTGCCACATATCAAATCCATCGGGCCGATAAGACCAACATGCTTCCAAAATTTGGGCTCATTCCGACCAAGGACAAAGAAGATACGAGTGTCCAAAGTTGAGCCCGAAATCAAAAAACTTAGTTTCTATTCATGGAAACTGGTTCACTGAGGGTGCACCAGAATAGTGTGTGACTTACTCGCTTTAGGTAATTTGGTCATAACTTGGTATAAAACATCTGATCAATTCAAAACCTGGTCGCTAAGTGTTTTCAAACATTTTGGATCCAATGGCAGCAGTCCCATACTCTTTCGACACTCCGACGATGGGGCTATAGTTATAAGGTGCATTTTCAATGCGCTAGAGGCTGAATTTCTTAGGAGACCCTTAACCACATTTTTTATCATTATTGATCCATTATGGGACTGTCAAATATTTCACTTCTGAATCAGGGTTTATTGACCTATTGCTTTCGTGGTCCGCAAGCATTTTGGTACCTGCGGGCCTCGGTCCCAAACTACTCTCTCCTTATTCACATCGAGGATACAAGTGTTGAAAAATATCCTCAAATAGCTTACCCATCTGAATGTTGTGCTTCGAGAGAAGCGAGAAGGACAACATTTGGAATCAAAATTGGTCCTTCGGCCTTACAAAAAAATCTTCCTGGCCACAGGATCAACATGACCGCCGAAGGGGTACTCATGCGAAGCTGCTTCTCGAAGGGGTGACCAAGGTGCTCAGACATCTGAGGGCCTTGCTTAAAGGCTTGTACACGCAGACGGGGAGACTTTAGAGGAGAGAAGAGATTTTGACCTACTGGTGGGGGACCCCTCTAGGAAGGCCCATCATCCACCTCAGAAGCTTTCTGAGGGGTGCTTTTAAAGTAATCACCCTTGTTGGATGTACTGAGGGATGCTTTTAAAGTCCCCACCCTGTTGACGTATTGAGGGATGGTTTTAAAGTCCTCACCTTATTGAACGTACTGAGAGATGATTTTAAAGTCTACACCCAGTTGGACATACTGAGGGATGACTTTAAAGTCTACACCTTATTGGACGTGTTGCGACTGGTGGGGGACCCCCCTAGGAAGGCACATCATTCATGTCAGGTGCTTATGTGTTTGTTTCCAATAGCTGGGGGCCTTGCTTAAGGGCTTGTAGACCCAATCAGTCAGAATCAAGGCTTGTCTGGCAATCGGGGACCTTACTTAAGGGCTTTATCCCCAATCAATCAGTTTTTTTGTGTGTCTTCTGGTGGGGACCCTCATGGAAAGCCCATCATTCACGTCAGAAGCTTTACTTTGGATAGACAGCCAAGGAGCCCTTGGTGGGCATGTGCTATTACACCAGGTTAGCTTAGACAAGTAAGGTACCTCTTTGGGCCCCATTCTACCAAGTCCAGTCGGGGGCTTTTTGTTGGCCTATCCCGAAAGGTCTGGGCCTTCGGTTAGGGATGGGTTTAGAGAGGCGGCCTCTTAATCTCTACCTTGGTTGTTGTGGATAGGTTTTCACCTGGTTTGACAATTGTTTGCCTTCAGGAGCATCTTTAGAGTGCCGCGATTGTATTTTTGGTTGACTTCTTGGGAATGGGGTCCTTTGGCATGGAACCCCGACTTGTCGTCTTGGCGATTCTTCTGACTCTTAGGTCCTTTTATGAACGGCTGCAGGCTATTGGAGTTTTCTTGAAGCTCTTCTTTTTTTATCTCAGTAGAAGGGGTACCGAGGATTTTTCTTGAAGTCCCGGCTAAAGCCGCCTATGGAGGCAAGCAATTGATCAACCTTTTTATTGGTCCGAGTGCCCTTTTGAGTTTTCACTTGAACAAGGGGAAGGAATGTCGTAAAGATGATTTTCACCAACCTCCTTTTTATTGGGCTCTTTTACCCATGACCACACGGTCATATCCACCTTTTTTCATTTTTGCTCACGATGCCCTTTCAGGTTTTCACCGTGCTCGGTTTTTTTTACGGAACGCTTTTACTCATGGTCTCGTGATCATTTTCGTCCATCATTTTTACTCATGGTGCCCTTTTGGATTTCCACCATGCCACTTTTATTTTTTTTTTGGGCGTGTTTAAAGGTCATGCCTTCGGGACCTGAGCGATGACTTAAGGTCATATAGCCTTGACCATTGTGGGAAGCAGTTTAACATCATGCGGCCAAGAAATGCGTTATAGTTTAAGGTCATATAACTTGGACCGTGGCTATGCAGTTTAAGGTCTTTCAGCACGGACCGTTGTGCAAAGCAGTTTATCGTCATGCGGTCAGGACGTATGCTGCAGTTTAAGCTCGTATAGATGAACCCTTGTGCGAAGCAGTTTAATGTCATGCGGTCAGAATGTGTGCTACAGTTTAAGGTCGTGTAACTGACCGTTGTGCTAAGCAGTTTAACGTCATGCGGTCAGGACGTGTGATATAGTTTAAGGTCGTGTAACTGGACCTTCACTGTGCAGTTTAAGGTCTTACAGCACGGACCGTTGTGCAAAGCAGTTTAACATCATGCAACCATGATGTGCGCTACAGTTTAAGGTCGTATAACTTGGACCGTGACTATGCAGTTTAGAGTCATGCAGCACAGACCAGAATGGCAATGGATGATGGTATGTGGAGGCCATAGAATGAGTATGGTGGTGGGTTGACTCACTTGGGGGAGATGGTTCGAGACCATCTATGCATTATGGGTGGTGTTTATATGAAAGAAGGATAATGGGTGACCCACTAGCTGATGGTGAGTATGGATGACGGAATGGCTCACCGTGGTTTCGTGAGCAGGGGTACAACTCATTGGGGAATGTTGTGAGTTTATAAAGGCAATGAGGAATGAGTCTGCAGATGATGGTCTGACTCATTAGGGATGAAATGGCCGAGATCATTTATAGGCCTATGAGGGATGGTGGGTGCAAGCGGAGACACTGGGGATTAGGGAACAAGTGTGACTCCTTGGTGATTAAAATGGGTCGACTCATGTGGTAGGAGACGCATGAGTGTGACTCCATGGGGTGAAAAGTGTGATGAGGTATAGCAGACCCAGAGGCATGAGTGAGACTTCACTAGAAAAGATGGTGAGTTCACTCACGGCTTCACTGGGGATCTGGTGACATGACGGGTGCACCAATGTGCATACGGACGAGCCGGTTAAGGAAGACATGCATGGAGGCACATGCAAAAGGAATGTGCACAGTGCCAAAAGGGTGCTGGTGGCAAGGGGTACGCGTGCGAGGGACACGCGTGGGCGGCAGCTTGGGACAATTGTGCGAGGGATGTGTGGGAGCGGCGGCTCACGAAGGACCTTAGGCTCGAGTCTAGGAGCCGCTACCCCGACCAGCCTGGCTTTATGGGGAAAGGCCATAGGCAGCTGCTGGAGCACACGTGAGAGCCACCATGAGCGACCAAGAGGGTGTGCGGTAACCCCATGGAGGCATTATGAGAACAGGAAGTAGTTTATAGTCGTACAAATGGACTGTATGCAATGCAGTTCAACGTCTTGATACAAGGACATTTATTATGCGCTTTTTTTACTCATGATGACCCATAGGGTGAGGCCAACATGCCCGTTATTTGAGGACGAGTGCCCCACAAGGTTTTCACTGCACCCCCTTTATTTTGGCAAGTTTTCCCATAGCACCCTTGTGGGTTTTCACTATGGTCATTTTTTCTCTTTCTTTTTCTTTTCTTTTGACACATTTTGCCCATGGTGGCCTTTGGGGTGCACATCATGTCTTTGACATTTTACCCATAACTTCCTTGCGTTTCGTCATGTCCGTCTTCATCTTTTTCTTTTCTTTTTTTTGTGGAGTCGCATTTAAGATCAAGCTACCGTGACCAACAATTTGGCATGTTTTGAGGTCGTCTGTCAAGACTTGATGGCATGTTTAAGGTCTTGCCTCCGGGACCGTAGGGCATGTTTTAAGGTCTTGCCTTTGAGACCGTAAGGGTGGTATGTTTTAAGGTCGCACACCAAGACCTGAGGGAAGGTTTAAGGTCTTGCCTCCAAGACCATAAGAGTAGTGCATTTTATGGTCATACACTAAGATTAGGGGGCATGTTTAATGTTTTGCCTCTGAGACCACATGTTGTGCAGTTTAATGTCATGCCACTAAGACGTATGCTACAGTTTTAGGGTCGTATAACTAGGACCATGGCTATGAAGTTTAGGGTCTTACAGCATGGACCGTGGTGTGGCACTGGATCATAAGTCGAATCAGACCCCTAGTTCAATCTCCCAATGTCTATGAAATTTTGGATGATGTCTCTAGTGACACGACCCTCCAGAGTCTTGTGACCAAGTCTCCTACGATATTGGCAATAATCGGGCTCGTCATCCCTCCCGACTTCCTCCCATATTTTTTATGTAGGTAGTTTGATCATCTCCTTAGCTAAGAGAGTTTCAAGCAACTTGGGGATCATGCACTTGTCAAAGGAATAACCCTTGCATCGGCTTTGGCTTGGGAAGTGCATGGTATTTGGCATGGCGACCGCTGACTGCTTATCATCATTGCCCAATGCAGAAGGCCTAGATCTGTTTCCATAGTGCTTGCGTAGCTTTCGATCTGTATTGCCTTGTGGTGGGCGATGCTTCAGTGACACAACAGACCAATTCTTGGTGCAACCTGCCGATGCAGTACTCCATCCCCTGGAGCTCACCTATTCGAGTGGCCAATTTGATGGTTAGATTGCACCACCTTTCGAAGTATTCAATCACCAGATCGTACGGCTTTTGTTTCACCTCAAAAAGCTGCATTTTCCTTTCTATGTCGTAGAGGCGTTCCATTTGCACCCATGACGAAATTGTACTTGGTGATAATCGAGAGTACCATTTGAATGCAGCTCTTATAAGGGTTCCCACAAATTGCTGAAGCAACAAATGCTCATTGTTTGATGTAATACTGCAAGCAGCAATGAAGTTGGCTATATGTTGTTGCGACGAACCAGTGCAATCGTACTTGGGGAAGTCGAATCTTTGGTAGCCCTGTGGCAATAGAGTTTGAACAACAAAAGCTAGGTGAGGCTTCTAGTAGTGATTCAACTTTTCTGTAACTGAGATATTGTATCTTTTTTATGCTTCGGCTACCATGCCTTTCATGAGCTCGCCACTCGGGAAAGGGCTCAGGTTAGAGTGAGAGACCAAGAGAGAGAAGGAAAGATAAAAGAAAGAAGCAAAGAGAGAAAGGAAAGAAGAAGAGAGAAAAAGGAAAGAAGAAGAGAGAGAAAGGAAAGAAGAAGAGAGAAAGAAAACAAGAAGAGAGAAAAATGAAAGAAGAACAAAGAGAAAGGAAAGAAGAAGATAGAGAAAAGGAAAGAAGAAGAGAGAGAAAAGAAAAGAAGAAGAGAGAAAAGGAAAGAAGAAGAAGAGAGGGAGTGAAAGAGAGAAGAAAGAAGAGAAAGAAAGAGGAGAGAGAGTATGAGATGGCAGTAGACCCTACCGTCTTAAGGAAATGAGAGAAGAGGAGAGATAAAGAGAAGAGAGAATGAAGAGGGGAGAGAAAGAGAAGAGAGAATGAAGAGGAGATAGAATGAGAAGAGAGAAAGAAGAGGATAGAGAAAGAGGGCAGGAGAGAGAAGATTACTTCAATGGGTCCTAGGGGTACCAGCCAAAGTTTTCTCTCCCCTCTCTTTCTCTCCCAAAGAAAGAAAAACATGACCCAAAGATGAGAACAAGTCAAAAAAATTTAATTGATCCAAAGGGTCTTTTACATGTTCTCATCTGTATATATAGAATTTCAATCCAAACATGGGTGGATACCAAATTTTTTACCTAATTGTTCAAAAATAGCATTTAAATGAATTAACTAAAAATAAGAAAATAGGGGTAAATTAATGATTTTATCCCTTGCCCACAATTCCTGAAATTTCAATTTAATCTGCCATGGTCATGCAACTCTTGTGATCTTACGTGGCTCGTTCAGGGTCTCTCCGCCCTCTGTTCGGCCAAAAGAATATTTCTTTCTTGATCAACTCGGGGAGACGGTCGTTTGATATGCATCTTGAGCAGTGGATCGGGGTTTTAGGCTGCGATCATGACATGGGACAAACATGAGAAATATGCGATCTTTGATTCTAGATTACGCTTGTTTCCTACTTTTTTTCTTTTGTTGCTTCGCTGCATATTGACGAGCAAGTCATCATGAACATTTGGCAACGAATGTGGCTCGATTTGGTGCCCGAACGATTGTTTTCCAAATTAGGTATTTTGGCCAGAATTTGCTTTTCGATGGCCGGAATTTGCTTTCCGTTGACCGAAACGTTCAGCAACTTTATCCTTGCTCTGCGATGAATCCAACCATCCATCACGCATGAGGTTTGACTCTGGTGAAGTCTTTAACACTGTGATTGCGACGGGTCTAGTTTCAGGCCGATCCGACATGTGAGCGTCATAATGTGGCCTCTCGATCAAAGAGCACGCTTGCTAGAAATTCTACAACTTCACTTCGAATCGTGATCTTCTCTCTAGATTTTCTCTCGACTCAGGCCACACCAGTGGGCATGCCACATATCAAATTAATCGGGTCGACGAGACGTACTTGCTCCCAAAACTTGTGTTCATTTCGACCCAGGACGAAGAAGATACGAGTGTTCAAAGTTGAGCTCGAAATCAAAGACCTCAGTTTCCATTAATGGAAACTGTTTCACTGAGGGTGCACCGGAATAGTATGTGACTTACCTGTTTTGGGTAATTTTACCATAACTTGGTCTAGAAACGTCCGATCAAGCTGAAACTTGGTTCTTGAGGGGTTTTGAATGTTTTGGACCCAATGGAGATGGTCTCATGTTCTTCTAATGCTCCGGTGAAAGGGCTGTAGTTATAATATCTATTTTCAGCACGCTTGAGACCGAATTTCAAAAATTGCTTCTGCATCTGCACTGCCTTAAACTGGTCGGATTGAGACGAAACTTGGCAAGTATTTTTAGGAGACTCTTAGCCATATTTCTGATCATTATTGGACCATTCTATAACTATCAAAAATTTCACTTCTGAATCAAGGTTTATTGACCTACTGCTTTCGTGGTCCGCAGGAATTTCGCAGCTGCGAGTCTAGGTCGCAAACTGCTTTCTCCTTATTCGCATCAGAGATACAAGTGTTGAAAAATACCTTCAAATAGCGTCATGAGTAAAAATGGAAATTCAAAAGCGAACGTGACCTTGAAGTCACGAGTAAAAGTGCCTCAAACAAAAAGGAGTGGCGATTGTGTCACAACTCCTACGCAGTTCAAGTGAACACCCTAAAAGGGCACTTGGATTAAATAAAAAAGTTGATGCAACTCTTATCCCAAGAGAAAAGGTTACCTCAGCCAATTACAACAAGAAAATTGTAAGGCGTTGAATAAATTCCAGACCAACCCTTCACCACCAACTAGATTGGGACCAAACGCCCACCAAGGGCACCCACTAGTAGGCCTCAGTGCTGAAGAACACCACCAACTAGATTGGGACCAAATGCCCTCCAAAGTCACCTACTAGTATGCTCTAGAGCCAAAGAACACCACCAACCAAATTGGGACCAAATGCCCACCAAGGGCACCCACTAGTCAACCCCAGAGCCAGAATCAAGATCCAACAATGCTGAGAGCGACTCTACCAAAAGGACCATTGGCTGTTACCGACTATAATGGGACCAAACGCCCACCAAGGGCACCCACTAGTCAGCCCCAGAGTCAGAATCAAGATCCTACAACGTTGAGATCAACTCCGTTAAAAGGACCCTCAGCTATTACCAACTAGATTGGGACCAAACGACCACCAATGGCACCCACTAGTCAGCCCTAGAGCCAGAATCAAGATCCTACAACGCTTAGATTGACTCCCCAAAAAGGACCCTCAGTTGTTAACCAACTAGATTGGGACCAAACGGCCACCAAAGGCACCTACTAGTCAGGCCCCAGAGCCAAAGAACACCACTGACTAGATTGGGACCAAACACTCATCAAGGGCACCCACTAGTCAGGCCCTAGGGCCGAAGAACTCCACCTGCTAGATAGGGGCAAAGCCCACCAAGGGAACCACTAGTAGGGCCATTAGGAGGCATTATTGACATAGAATGGTAAGCCCTTCACAAGGCACCCTATCAGTGCACTCTCCTAAGAAAAAAAGATTCCATTAACATTGCGAAGGAAGCCCTCAAGCAAGGCCCCTAATCGCTAGAGTCTACTTCGGTCGCCCCTTCAGAACGAAGCTTAGCATGATCTCCCCCTCAAGGATTACGCTAAAACCAGTGGTCGAGAAGAAAAAACTTTCTTTTTGAGGGATAATAAAACACGTCTTAGTGAGGATTTGAAAGATGAACTTCGAAAACAAAATCGCATTCTGAATGTTGCACTTCTCGCTTCTCTCGAAGCACAGCATTCATCGGGGCAAGTTGTTGTAGGTCATTTTTTGATGTACTTACATCTCTGGTACAATCAAGAAGAGAGCCAGTAACAACCTGGTCCTGCCGGTACCCAATACACTGCCAAACCAAGGGAACACTACAAAATAAGCCTAAGACTGGGCAACCTTGGAAAATGTATTAGAACGGCCTTGAATGACATGAAAAGGCAAGTTTGGGATACCCAAAGGACACTCGCAATGTTTCGTCACATTCAGATAAGTTTTGACCCGATTAGGATGAAATTCAGTTATCAAAGACCAACTCCTATCATGTTGTAAAGAGACCTTACAACTCTAGCCCTATGCTGAGTCTTCAAAATAATACCATACCACTTCTATTACATCTAGAATGTCGAAAAACACCTAGGGACCAAATTTGGGCTCAATCGGACATCCCAGGAACATTCTAAGCCAAAATAACCACAAACAGGTAGATTTTACACTATAGCAAAGCGACCACACCAAACCAGTTTCTAATCATGGAGGTTGTGTTTTCACATCTCGGGATGAACTACAAGCGTCCACAGGTCCCTCGTTTGGAATCAGAACAAGCCCAAATTCTGACACAAGCTAGGTCTCGACAACCTGGTCATTTTGACATATGGCACGTATCATGACGTAACCTAGAGCCCAAGATTTTCTAAAGAGAAGATGAGCCTAAAACCATAGAAATCAGAGTTTTGAAAGAAAGACATCTCGAACTTTCGTGAAGCAGTAATTTGATATCCGAACATCGAATCATCACAAAGTTGGGTCTGATGCGACCGTATCAAGAAGGGCTACAAGATGGTATAAATTTTGCACAAAATCTAAGGCTGGATAGCATAGATTCCAATATTTAAGAAAGGCAATATTTCTCAATCACCGAAATCCCTTTATCCGACGATCTCCCGAATTCAGAAATATTTCAGGCAATAACCAAATCAGACAAAATTTGGTGCAAAGAAATTATGACAGTCTCCTCTTTAATTTGCAATCAAAATAAAGACTCGGGGCACCATGGATCACACTACATTGACGGTCATGATTTCACCCCTCGAGAAACGTCCATCTTAAGATGATTAAAAGACATCAAACTCTTCAGAATCAAGCAAGCATCAAGACTACGATGATGGATCATGTGAACCACCACCACAAACATCCGAAAAAGCTCCCAAGATTTGACAATGGTGAAATGCCCCTCAGAAATGGATGGTTTCATCATTAGCATAAAACGTTTAAAGGGTATTTTGGTCATTATTCCTAAATTAAGGATTTTACTGTAATTTCTTTTATCATAATTGGGCCTAGTTGTGAGCATCCACCCCTATTTGGTAGATTCTTTATATAAACTAGCTTAGGCCATTTGTAAAAGGGTTGGATTATTCATCAACGAAATCGAGGCATTAAGCTTGTGTTCACTTGTCTTTGGCTTCTAACCCTTGGATCCAGCGGTAAGGAGAGAGTAAACTCTTATAGAAAGAAATTACCCACCTGACCCTTCCTGATCATGCAGTCTCATTCTCTCTCTACCTTTCTTAGGCTAAGCCATGCCTAAAGCCCACTCTCTCTCCTCTTTCTTCCTCTCTCTATACTTGTTGCTTGCCTTGTGCAGCAACCTAGAGCCGCGACAAATACGCGGTCTCATCTCTTCCCCCTTCTTTCTCTCACTTTCATCACGTTGTGGGCCTCAGAGCTGTGGAACCCGGTCCCGTCTCTCTTTGCGATCTTTCCCTTAGTGCTTCGAGCGTAAACGCATTAAGCATGCGGCTCCGTATAGCATCTCGCTATCCGTCATACACTCAAATCAGTACCCTTCAGAGTCATCTCAAGAGTTCTAACACTCGGATCATTGCTCTAACTTCATCTCCATACAGTCTAGTTGAGTCACGAGAAACATATACATTCTCTCCCTCACTCACTCGGGTGGAGTCTTCTAGAGTCGAAAGTTGAGCGGGTTCTAACTCTTCAGTTTCTCTTATCACCTGAGCACATAGCGTTTGCATGAATAGGAGGATTCTTGTCACTATTTCTCCCCTCGTTCCTTCTTTTGCCATCCAGCCTTCGTTTGAGTGAACCGATATAGAGGAGCATCATTGAATTCACATCGCAGTTTCCAGCACAAGAGAAAAAGGTGACGTGTTAAAGCTTGAGGAGAGTTCGTGTCCAAACCATGTTGGCAGACAACTGGAAGTCTTCGTGATTGTTCTAAGGGAGAGAGCTACCCAGGCATGCCCTCGAACCCCCAAACGACGAGGTAGGCACCTAAATGCTTCCAAGTCGTAAAATCTTTCTTATTGTTGGTTCCTATCCGCAGAAAGGAGAGTACGCGTGCACACACTAGTGAGAGTGCAACGTGTGCGAACCCTCTGCAGTTGTTTGAGAGAGGATTTTATCCCACCGTCTGCGTGAGAAAAAATCAAGTCTGACCAATATCTAGGACACAAAAAGTGATATAGTTTTGTCACACCCCAAGAATTTACAATACTGATATTCCTGAAATGTGACAGTCAAAACATATATACATCTATTGATAGGACAAATTTACAGTGGCGAGGTCTTACAAAGTAAATAAAGAAAGTTTAAGCAAAACTACAATATCTTCCCAAAGTTGATCTTGACGAGGACACAAATGAAACCGCAGTCATCCTGAAAAATTTTTACCATCGTTTGATGAGTTTGGCTACTCAGTAAGTGATCATCATAATCCTAAAAATAATCATGGTTGAAAGATATCAATATTTTTCCAAAATGAGATCTATTAACAGAAATGCATCAACAGTTTTACTTTCAATAAATGCATAATTTAAGTATAATCCGAGTAATTGAAATACTTATAACACTTTTAACGGCAGACAAAATTCAAAGGATTTCACAAAATACCCTACTGGCGTCCCAAGTAGGTCACCTAT
>NW_006497498.1:909683-952307 GCF_000471905.2 Amborella trichopoda
TCACTTTTATACAAAACTTATAAAATAAAGATCTTGGACGGAAATATCACTATTTATTAAAAACAGACTATTTTTCAGGAAGACGATGTCACTTACACACAATTATTTGAGAGGGAGCTTCCGATAAAAATTTCGGTTCGAGAGAGAAGTTCACTGTGTTTCGACCAGAGAGAGAGATCTCAAAACTTTGTTTTAGGGTGGGAGTGCTCCCATCCCCTATTTAAATTCTTATAACGTATTATTATATTATTTTCTTACGCTCTACCTCATACCTGAGGTGTCGCGTTAAAAGCAGACTTTTATCGTACGAAAACCACGTCCGCTAAAGGACGCTGCCAGCTGCAAGCAGCAGGAGGCAAAAGCGGGCAAAGGAAAAAAGTAAAGGCAAAGCAAAAGTTAATCCAAAGCAAAATTTTTTGAAAACAGTGATGGTCCCCAAGGACCATCATACTCAAACAGAACATCACCTATTTATAAGCATATTTTCTCCTTTTTTTTTTCTTTTTTGAAATTTTAGGATTGTTACAAGTTTTTATAAATAATTATTCATTAGAGTAACTAATATACTGAGATAAATAATATCATCTTTTACAAACCACTTGAAGCCCATTCTAAAAGGAAGACCGGCCTTGAAGATTAATATCCTACTTAAAATCGCAGGTATATGGGCCGATATGTCCCTTGATATTATCTTCTCTTTTGACATGTCTATTTAATTTCTCCCTTAGAAATGAATGTATAGGTCCCAAGGCCAGAATCAAGGGTATTCATCTTATTTTCCTTTTATTTGGCCGATATAAATTGTAACAAAGGATTAAACCTCTGAAATTGTTCTATTCCTAGTATATATATATATATATATAAACTTGTGTTTCTATGATATGGAATGCACGAGCAAATTTGGCCCTGAAATGTTATGTCCTCTGGTACTTGTTTGGAGTTTAATGCTTGTTTAAACATTTTAATCAATTTAAGCATAGAACTTTCGGAGTGTCCAAATCTCTAGCGACTCCACTAGGGAACAGTTCACCTTTCATCTCTGGTTGAGTCTAGAAAGTCAAAAATCTCTCTCTAGGATATATCATGTGTCACGATCTCTCTCACACTCATTCTCGTGTCTTCTATATTTACCTTAACGAGAGAACCCCCACGTTAATCATAGGTCATCAAAAGGTAGTGCTAGCGATGTTTCTTGCATGGCATCCTTTCTAGTGGGAACATTGGAAATCCCCTTCACACGTCATGGGCTCATAGTCCAGTATTCTTATGACAGCGCGATGGCAGAACTGAGTGCAGGGAGGAGAAAGGATACATCACAAAAGCAAAAATTGTTGACAGCAAATACCAAAAAAGGTTTCGAATCTTGCCCTGAGGCTCCTGCCTAATAGGGGGCTCCTCCCTTTTGCTTTCTCATTAAGCTAGAGATACTCGAACAATGAAGCTGATTACCAGGCATTGATCATCAGTTTGGATATGGCACTTGAAATGGACTTAAGATTCCTCGTTCGATGATTTTCAACTAATAGTCTGACAGTTACAAGGAATATATGAAAGGATGAACTCAAGTCATATTGCAACATCGCAAGATACCTCCTTAGGAAGATGGATGAAGTCACTCTGACTCATCTACCCCGAGGACCGAACGTTCAAGCTGATGCCCTGGTTAAGTTTGGTGCCGCCTTGATCATTTAACCTGGAACCTTGCTTCACGTCCCCGTACTTCATGATGGAAAAAGTCGACCCTGAGGATGAAGAAGATTTCTAGCCAAAGTTTCTCCCGTACCAGCAAAGGGCTATGTGAAGATTGGTGGAAGAACCAACCCTCGCCGATATTGTTGTTGTCGTGGGAGAATTCCATCCAAATTGGCGTTTGCCTTTCTTGGAATATCTGGTACACGGCCAACTCCCTGAAACTAGACTAGCCATTTAAAGGTGAGCCACAAAATTCACTCTTCTTAATGACTAACTTTATAAAAGGTCATATGATGGAATGTTGCTACGATGTTTCTCGCAAGAGGAGGGACAAGCAGCCTTGAAAGAGGTGCACGTTGGGTACGCGGCATGCCCCAGTCCGAGCCCAAGTTATACCACTAATTAAACGGGATGGGATATTTTTTGGCCCACTATGGCAAAGGATGCTTTCAAATATGCTAAAACATGCCATACATGTCAAATATATACATACTATATTCACTAGTCACCTGAGCCATTGCATTTGACTCTCATGACCTGGCCTTTCTCCCAATGGGGAATGGACATTGTGGGACCTATTACCCCAGCCTTCATAGTTAGCCATCTTTATATATTGCCAGCCATTGATTATTTCTCAAAGTGAGAAAAATTCATTCCTCTTCGGAGGGTAACTGGCAAAACTGTGGCTGATTTCAATTGTCATCACATTGTGTATCGATTTGGGATACTTGTATCGATTTGGGATACTAGACATTATCATATCAGGTAACAGATCTCCTTTCAAAAATGATCACATTTATCAATTGACCAGCCAATTCAATATCGATTGAAGGTATTCATCTATGTACAACCCAAGGGCTAATGGACAAACCAAGGCCTTCAATAAGAGCCTTTACAAGATATTGGCACGAGAGACTCCCTGAGGCTCTCTAGGCATATCAGATGACAAGGAAGAACTCCACCTCGACAACCCCATATTCATTGGTCTATGGGGCAGAAGTTGTTCTATCTCTGGAAGTTCAAATACCTTCCTTGACAATGGCAGTTCATTATGAACACGTTAGGCTTCAACATATTAAGCTAAATGCCCTTGATGAAAAGTGACTCATGCCTCAACAGAAATTGGAAGTTTATGAGGTAAGAATGAGGAGCCTTTGACCAAAAGATAAGGCTACGATCATTTAAACCAAGTGACCTGGTTTGGCCATACGATGACCTATAGGGGCACCTCAATCGAAGTTTCAACCCAAATGGGATGGGCTCTATATAGTGAACAGGGCATATTTGGTTGGAGCATACCTCCTTTGTACCGAAATAGTCAATGACGATATGCCCCCAATTAATGAGAGATATCTAAGAAGTATTATTCTTAAAAGTTTGAAAGTGTCAAAAATTCATCAGAAGGGTGGAAAACGAAGTGACAAATTGTCAAAAAATTTCTAGACAGTCCGTACGGCACGACACACAACGTGTATGGTGGCATGACACGTCGAATCGGGCAACTAGTGAATGACATGCAAAATGTCTCTGCCACACAACACACACTGTGTCTGGCAAAACAGTCAGCCCCAAATGAAAATTCAGGGGTTCTTGATGGTTTTTTAGTGTTTTTTCCCCTTTTAAACTTTTTATGTTTCTTAAAATCAATAACTGTAAAATTTTGAAAAAGTGTTTTCAATGCAAAAATATACAGTTTTAGAAGCTCAAGGGCCCCGAAGTGTGCGCCAAACTGTTTACACTCTGATCAACACCGATCTCAAAGATGAGATCAACTCAAAGCTTTGTAAAATTGAATTTAATTTTGAAAAAGTAGAGAAAGTTGGCTCTCTTGAATTATGGGCTCAGAAAGGGCATGGATCTATTCGGATCTGATTCTTTTCTAAGTCCACTAGCAGCGCCAGCTTCTAGATCTGTACATATTACTTTAAAAACTCTTTAAAATTTTACTAAGGAAGAAATATTAGAAAATTACAGAAAAATAAACTAAATTAGATAAGAAAATAACTAAATTAATCAAGGAAGAGATACTTACCTCTAGAGACCCGAAACCCAGAGTTTTGGACTTAGATCTGACTGTTCTTCAGATTTACACTATCATCTCCTTTTTGGATGCCTTTGCTTGTTGTAATTGGTAGATCTAAAGTTCTTTCACCTAGATCTAGGGCCCCTAAGGCTAGGAGGAAAGCTATGGATTTTTAGGTAGAGTCTCCTTGGGCTTTTCTTAGGTTTTTATGAGGTTTTCCTTATTTTTCTAAGGTTTTTAGGCATATCCTAAGATAAAATCGGATTTTTGGAATGTTACATGACTTTTTTAATTTTCCAATTTTTTTTTCCTATTTTTTGGTATATTTGGGATATTTTTCCTATTCTGTATTTTCTCCTATTTTCTAAGGGTTTTTTTTTTTTTTGCAAGGGATTTGGTCTATTTTGAAGGGGGTATTTATAGGGTTGAACTATGATTAGGGTCTATTTTGAAGGGGGTATTTATAGGGCTAGGATTAGAATAATTTTCATAATTTTGCTGTTATTTTCTAATTTCTCCCTATTTTCCTCGATCAAAACACGTATTTACTACATCATTAGGCAGCGCTCGGATACACAAGCACACAAAGCATCTCGTGGCCTGCATGACACACAGAGCACCGAGTAGGTCTCTCAGGCCCATTTGTCAAGGGTATTTTGGTAATTTAACCCATTAAAATTCCAAAGCATGTATTTTTTGATCCATAGGTCCGATTCAGGAAATTCTTAGACCTTTGAAAGCTCTCGGGTTCTACTACAACTTGGGATAATCTTGGGTGATTTTAAGACAATTCTATTAGATCTAGGTTGCCTAAGGTCTACTAAGGTTTCTATGGTACTTAGAGCTCAGAATCAGGGTTTTAGGAATCCCCTTAGCCATAATTTCAAGGGGGGTGTCTACAATATGTATATGGTAAGCAAATAAATTCTCTATGTATCTAGAAATTGTCGATGAAACTAAAAGATTCCTCGCATCTAACTCCGATATGAAGGACTTATGAGAGGCTGATGTAATACTTAGTGTTAAAATAGTGAGAAAATAAAATAAATTAATCTTAACTCAATCTCACTACATTGAGAAAACACTCCATAAGTTTGAGCATATTGATAGTAAGTCAGTCTCTATCCCTATAGATCCTCATATTAAGTTAATGAAAATTTATGGGAGATGTATATTTCAAATTGAATGTACTAGGATAATTGTTAGTTTAATGTATGCAATGAACAACACAAGGACTGACACTGCATATGCGATGGGAAAATTAAGCAGATATACAAGTTGCCCAGGTAGTGAGCATTGAGACGTTATATCTCGAGTATTAAGATACTTGAAAGAAACTATCAATTATGACATGTACTATATGGGTTATCCCAAAGTGTTGGAAAGGTATAGTGACGCTAATTGGAACAAAGAAATCCAAGATTTAGTATTAACATCGGAATGGATTTTTACACTAATAGATAGTACAATTGTCGGGTTTTTGTGGCCATTAAAGGCCTTATGAGATCATATAATCAATCCTTGATATAGTGAAACAATGAACTCCAGTGGAAGTGTGGTCCATAGGGACCAAGGGATTGTGGTCCAAAGGGACCAAGAGATTGTGGTCCATAGGATCAAGAGATTAGGGTCCAGAGGGACCGAGGTAGGGAAATGTTATTTTTCGATACTCATACTTGGTTTAATGTGCTAGGCTAGTCGAGTTGGAAAACCCTTAATTACCTAGGCATCGAACACAATCGATGAGGGTTAGTAGGGTTATCTCTAGATAAGGTCGAAGTTGCCAAGGGAAGAGAACCAAGTGATTGTGTGGTGTATGTGATGGTGGGCCTGTAGAGACGAAAGTTAAAGCATCATCGTTGAATAATCACATAGCATGTAGATATGATATCCGTATTAGAAATGTGAATCACAATTGAGGGTGATACATGTACATGTGCAAGAGATTAGTCTTATGCACCATAGAGTTGTGGTTGCACCACGCTTGTGTGATCTTATACTTGTCTCTAGAGGAGAACCCGTATTTATACACTAGGATTGTGTCCCCTCACTTATTGGCTGGCTTTGGTAGTGCAATCATGAACCCCTACAATAGTCTGTTGGTCATAAGAACTGCTGAGTCAGTTTGAGAAAGTGAGTGTAGATTATAGTCTTAAGTAATAGATGGAGTGTTTCAACAAATTTTATAATTCCCCATCAAAATTATTTAAAATTAATTATTTTGATCTTAAATGATTTTAGATTGATAGTTTGAATTTTTTGGAGTCTCTAGATAATTCACTTTCACAAAATGGATTTATAAATAGAGAGAAACTGAATTTTCAATATTTTAAACATTCAGAGATAAAAATAAAAATAATAACCCTTTTTCCTTATTTTAAAATTAATATTATACATGGTAGCCCATTGTACTCCATAGGCCCCATTAAAATATAGTATATGGGAAGGTGTGTGGGGCCCATATGGAAAGTGTTTTGCAGAGATTTTAATTGAAATAAGAAATGAAAGTTTTGAAAATTAAGAGATTTGCTTTTCAACTTAAAGTATGTGTACGAAGATAATGGAAAAGAAATGCAAGTATATTATATTTTTCATAATATATTTATTTAATAAGATTAGGTCAAAGAAGCTGAAGGATATAGTTCTAGCACCTTCTTTTGAATTATGATGATTGATCTATGGTTTGCATGGCTCAGATCTACTCCACAAGTCTATTATGATCAATGATTTGGATCTAATCTCAATAAGGTTAGCTAACCCTAAGAAACCGTAACCCTATTAAAGGCTATAAATAGGGGTCAAGTCTCTACACTTTCTCTACACCTTTCACCTCTCTTCTCTCTCTAGGTAGCATGCCCCTCCCTCTCTGCTCTCTCCCATGGAAATATATTGAGGAAGAAATAGGGGGCACGTCCCTATGGTGCCAAGAGATGGACTGCCCCATGCATAAGGTATTGAGACCTTGTAGTATGCACATTATTCGATTGCTCTCTGATTTAGTTAAGGGTTGTAGCCATGTTTTCCCGTACTTCAAGGATTTGAGATAGACCATTGATCTCATATGTCATTGGAGGTAAAGACCCGGAGTGGGGTGTGTACAGCCCAGTTGAAGTAATCTTCTTCCAATTTTCTTAATGGTATGCAGGCTTATGTTTTCATGATCTCAAGATTAAGTTTATGCAATTTTGTTTGTGCAATAAATAGTTGCTAAACTGGCAGAAAGTGATAGTCCTTGGGATTCTTTATGATTTTTATTATGTATAAGGACAATTGTTAATAATTCAGGTGGTGAAAATCAAATAAACGAAGAAAATTAAAAAAAAAATTAATCAGTATACACTTGCCTGGGTTACATAGTCCAACTTTCAACCAGCATTTTGAAAACAATAGAAAAGAAAACTTTGTACTCGATGGGCAAACTGAGTAGCTATACAAGTTGCCCAGGTAGAGAGCATTGAGATGTCATATCTCGAGTATTAAGATATTTGAAATAAACTGTCAATTATGGCATACACTATGTGAGTTATATCGAAGTGTTGAAAAGGTATAATGACACTAATTGGAACAAAAAAATCCAAGATTTATTATTAACATCCAGATGGATTTTTATACTAGCAGGTGGTGCGATATCATGGGAGTGAAATAAACAAATGTATATTTTACACTCTACTATGGAGTCCAAAATTATTGCTTTGAACTCTACCGATAATGAGGCAGAATGGCTAAAGAATTTGCTATATTATATACCCATATGGCCAAAACCAATAAATGTGATCACAACATATTATGATAATCAAACTATTATAGCGAGAGCTCGTAATAATGTATATAATGAAAAATCTACAAATATTACGTGAAAGCATAACTCCATTAAAATGTTAATTGGAAATAAAGTAATTAATGAGGAATATGTAAGATCAAAGGCGTGGTTGATCCATTGAAAAAATGCCTTGCAAGAGATGACATTAGTAAGATGTCAAAAAGAATAGAGCTAAAGTCCATTGAGTAATCATCTATAGTGGGAACCCAACCTAGTCTTTTATAAGCTCAAAATTCTAGGTTCACAGTATTAGAAACAAAATGTATGTATAATTAGTTTGATCACTAGACGATAAATTATCGGTGAAATTTGGACATGGTGAATTAGCACGGTATATGTGGCATTTAATTTTTCTCTTTTATACTAAATTGAATACTTACAGAGGTCCAAATACAATGAAATAAATTCAAAATAAACCAATATCAATTACAAAAAAGGTTCTCACTTGCTGCCAATAATAAAACTTCTTTTATTCAATAAATAAAAATCACATAAGACTGTTGGGAACAAGAAATTATAAGATTGCAAACCACAGAACAAGATGTCAGAAGATTACCTCAAGTGGACTTTACACACCCCACTCTGGGTCTCCTCCTCCAATAGGCATGAGATCAATGATATATATCAGATCTTCATAGTATGGGAAACCTTAGGCTACAACCTTTAATCATATCAGAGAGCAATGGTGGAACAACTTGGATCAAGACTAGACCTTAATGTCTAGTATGGAGCATACCTTCTCTTAGCACTATGCTTGGGGCGTGCCCCCTACTTTTTTTATAAAAATTTCCAAGTCTTAGAGAGAGATGAGATATCAGAGAGAGAAGGTGAGAGGGTGGCATACCACCTTGAGAGAGAACAAAAAAAAAGAGATGGGATGTGTAGAATGAGACCGATGGGATGTGTAGAATGAGACCCCCATGGTGCCTATTTATAGACCCTCTCTAAGGTTGGGATTGTTTAGGGTTAGCCGTCCTTATAGAAAATAGATCCAGACTATTGATCATAAAAGACCAGTGGGGTTAGAGATTCTAGCCATGCAATCATTAAATCAGTCATTATAATTAAAAGGAATGTGTTAGAACCTTGTCCTTCAGTTTCCTTAACCTAATCCCATCAATTAAATAAAATATGAAAACTACAGTATATATACCTTTTATTTCCATATTCTCTCTTACACATGCTTTCTTTTGAAAATCAAATATCCTTAAGTCTCAAACCTTCCATTTTGTTTCAACTTGATTGAGTTCCTTGATGGCCTCAACATAAAATAGAAACAATTGCACAAAGTGGGGAGGGCCACTTTTGGTGCCCATATATGGGACCAACGCAATTCCCATATGTATTTTATGGTGGGCCTCATACCTCATGGTAGACCCCCAATATAACTCAGTCAATAGGTGAGGAGACACAATCCTAGTCTACAGATTACAGGTTTTCTCCAGGGACAAGTCCAAGATAACACATGCAATTTGTGCACACACAACTTTATGGTACATATGGGGTCATCTCTCGTATATGTATACGTATCACCCTCAATGGTGATTTGCTTTCCCAATAGGGCTATCATCTATACATATCGTGTGATGGAAAAGATGAGGCTTTGGCCCTCATCCTTACAGGCCTACTATCAGACACAAGCGTTACACAGTCCTTTGGCTCACTACCGTGGGCAACTCCGACCTCATCAAGGGATAACCCTACTAACCCTCATCGGTTGTGCTCTATGCCAACGTATTTAGGGTTTTGTAACTCAACTGTCATTACTCGTTAAGCCTAGCCTGAGTTTTGGCAGGCATCATTTGTCAATCTCAGCCCCACTTGACCATGCTCTCACTAAGTTCATTATTCCACTATATCAAAATATTTATTACATGCTCTCATAAGGTCATTAATGGCCACCAATACCCAACAATAGGTACCCATTCTTAGAAAATCCATATGTTGGATAAGTCTAATGATGACATATATGTTAGTAGGTTAAGTTATACTCTTAATATTGGCTATGGACTAAACATAAGTCGGAATGTTTTATATGAGGGGCACTCTTGATAGACATACCTATATAAGTGTGGAAGTGAAGCTGCTTCCTATGAGATGGGACTCGTCTCTAGAGTACTTATGAAATCAAAATATAGGCACTAGAATTGAATATTATTTGTACGTAATACTATCAGTCTGCTAAATAAATGAGCATCCATGAGGGGAATTAAGGGTTACATTTTAGGGATTTTAAGAATTATTTTTAGTAGTCTTCTATTTTAGATTATTAGGGTTTAGTAATTATTATTCTTTCTCTTTTTCATTAGGGAAAAGTTTAGTAATTTATTTTTAAATTAATAATGGGTGGTTAAGATTAAATGGAATGGACGGCTAGGATTTTGTAGGAGCTTTCTACCGTTTTTTAGTTATTTAAATTCTAGTATATAAAGGGAGAAGCTCCCTCTTGAAGAAGGTGGTTATCTTGTGAAGAAATAATGTGTGTTGAGATCTTGTAAGAAGATAGTGGGGTGGATTCCCTTACGAACACTTGATAGGGGGTATATTTTCCTGTTGGGGGTGGATTCCCTTGCCGTCTCTAAGAGAGAGTGGATTCCCCTGCATCAATTGGTATCATAGCAGGTTCCGATGGCTTCAAAGAGACAAGCCCTAGTGGAGAAAGTAGACAAACTCATGCCCCTAGCTAATATAATAGTATGGACACTCTCTTGAACTTCTGGCTATAGAGGAACTCCTAAAAACCTCGATCTTGGTCCTAAAGGACCACACAAACCTTAGTAGACTATAGGTAACCTAGAACATATTTCATTACTCCAAAACTACCCAAATCCTATCCCAACTTAAAGTAGAGCCCGAGATCTTACCAACGGTCTAAGAATCATCTGAATCGGACTTACGGATAAAATGATTTAACAAATGATAATTTCGTCCCTGTAAGACCCAAGTGTCGGGCCATGGGCCGGGCTGTAACGCGGCCCAAAAAGCCCATACGCTGCTTGAAGACGTAGACGCGGCCTGGTGATGCAGTCAACCTGCTTTATGATGTAGTAAAGGCATTTTTTTTAATTAGATAAGGTTAAAACTTCAAGATAAATACAAAAAATTCCAAAAATATCAAGAAAAATCACCAACTTAATCTTATAAATACCCCATCTCCCTAACTTAAAAATAGAACAAAAATATACTTAAAAAAAAAAGAAATCTGTTAAAAATTCTCGAAATTAGAAAAATTGCCACAAAAATAAGAAAAACCCTTTAGAAAATTCCTAAAAAATTAAGAAAAATCCCCAAAAATCTCAAAAACTCGGAAAACTAAGGGAATTATCCTTCAATCGTAAGAAAAGCCTAAGTAGACCCTATCTAAAATTCTCAGTTTTTTTCCTACCTTAGGAACCTTAGATCTAGGTCAAAAGAACCTTAGATCTACTAATTCCAGCAAGTAAAGAAATCCAAAAAACGGAGATAGTGGCACAAATCGGAATAGTGGCCTGATCCAAGCCCGAAACTCCAGCTTTCGGGTCCCTAAAGGTAAGTATCACTTCTTTTCGCTTAATATGTTTTTCTTCATTTAATTCTCTATTTTATTTTATTTTAATTTAAAATAAAAAGTAATTATCATTAGATTTGATTAAATTTAGAAGTTTTTTTAGGTCAAAATATGGATTTGGAGCTGGAGCTGCCAGTGGATTCAGAAAAAGACCAGATTTATATAGACCTGGGATTTTTTTGAGCTCATAATTCAAGCGACCCCACTCTCTCTATCTTTTCAAAAGTAACTTAGTTTTTGCTACGATTTGAATAGATATCATACCAGAGATCAACGCAGATCGGAGCGTAAACAAATAGAAGAGCTGGCAAAGGAGTTCTCTCATCTTCGGCGTGAAAGGAATCTAGAGACTAACATTGGATATTAAAGCAATGATGGTAAAGGAGGTGACTTTAATCTCGCTCCCAATCAACTTCCAACAGCTCTTGTTAGTGAAGAGTTCAATGATCTAACCCTTCAATTACTAGAAAAGAATATGGAACATATCATTAAAAAAGATGTTCCTAATGTCAAACTTCCTCTCCATGTGAAAAACCATATTTCAAGCAAGGCATTGGATTTTGGGGACGACAATGAAGAAAGGATAGTTGAGTTTAAGATATTTGCATTTATGCCTCCATCTTCATATTCCAATCTATTTCTTGAGGTATTTTCACAACCATTCCTACTTTTAGAGCCAAATAAGAAGAAGTCAAAAGAAGGATGTGGATTTGATGTAGATCACATTTTAGGCCTCTTCAAAACTCGAGGACGTGTTTTCTCCAACTAGAGGAGATTGACGCAGTCATGGGATGGGTTAATTTGGGTTTTATTATGTATTTTAATTAAGGGAATTAAGGTTACATTTTAGGGATTTTTAAAAATTAATATTTTATTTTAGGTTATTATGGTTTAATAATTATTGTTGTCTTTATTTTCATTAGGGCCAAGTTTAGTAATTTACTTTTAAGTTAATAACAGGTGGTTAGGATTAAATAAAATGGACGGCTAGATTACATTTTAGATAATTTTAAAAATTAATCTTTTATTTTAGGTTATTAGGGTTTAGTAATTATTGTTCTTTTTATTTTCATTAGGGACAAGTTTAGTAATTTATTTTTAAGTTAATAATAGGGAGTTAGGATTAAATAGAATGGATGGCTAGGATTTTGTAGAAGCTTTGTAGGGTTTTTGAGTTACTTAAATTCTTGTATTCAAAGGGAGGAGCTCCCTCTTAGAGAAGGTGGTTATCTTGTGAAGAAAGAATATGTGTTGAGATATTGATAAGAGATCATTTGGGGGTGGATTCCCTGCAGACCCTAAGATAGGGCATATTCTCTCACCATTGAGGGTGGATTCCCTTACAGATCCTGAGAACAGGTATTTTTTGTCACCCTTTGTTTTTTTTTATCTTAATTAGTTCTTCCCTTCATTTCTCCTACATCAATAAGCTACATGGTTCAAAGCTATAGGCTACCATAGTACTTGATGGACTATATAATGTACACTCAAAGTCAATGTTCAAATCGAAAGAAACCTTCATAGTGTGTAAATACTATGTTTCTTATATTCCCTCGTTATTTTGAAATAATTAAGGAAAATATTAATATTTTTTGTTTTGAAAAACACTTGTGTGAAGTGTTTCAAAAAGAGTTAGGCGAGTCTTAGGCAGCTTGGGGGTTCCAACCCGCACCTAGGCGGGCGCCGAGAACCTAAGTGGCCCACTAGAAGAAAAAAAAAAAGAAATGTCTCTATAGTCTCTAACAGTATAAGTATAACTGTATATTGTATAAAATATAAGAATTATGGATTTAAGGCACATCAAAATTGAAAAGTATACTACACAACACATAGCAGCATACACTCCATAAGCATAAGCATAACTAGAAGTCCATATCCAATTATGATTTATGAATTATCCATAGTCTGATTGATAGTCTACAGTCTACACTCCACAATCAACATTTCACATATGGTTAAAACTTAAAACTTAAAATTTACTAACCAAATTACCAAACCAAAGTTACCAAATACCAAACCAATGGAACCACAAATCCACTATCCACAATACACAACCAAGATGAGGAAAACAAAAATGAAAGAAATACTTGAAGACTTAAAAGAATCTTCAATCAATGTTCAAAGTTTCTTTTTTACATGGGATAACATCCCCTTGATACTTTTATTAGATCTCGAAGAAGACATCTCAAAATAATACAACTTATACAAGCAATCAAAAAAAAAATCACTTACTTTGATTGCTCGATCTCCAAATTTCCACCTCCAAGATGTTTCTAAGGACTCAAAATCTTCTAAAAACCCTCTAATAGATTTATAAAATATCCAAAATTAAATTTAATAGCAATGGGTGATGTTTTAATCAATTTTTTATAACTTTGGGAAACCCTTCGATCCCAATGAAATCACCAAAAACTAGTCTTTGTTGGGTTTTTCTCTCTCTAAAATGAGCTCTAATGGGTTTTAGATTTCAAATGAACTTAAAACCCACAATTTTGAACCCTTAGTATCAAAATAAATGACACAAAATGTCCCTATCGAGTGGCTTTTCCGCCTCTAGGCAGGGCGCAAGCCCTGGGCGGCCATCCAAGGCTGGGTGCTGGGTGCTCGCTTAGGCAGGTTCCTAGGCACTTACGGGGGGTGCCCAGGGATTTTTTCCTTTTTCTAGAACCTAGGCCTAGGTGATGCGCTCAGGTGCCAAGCAGTTCACTTTTTGAATCACTGCTTGTGTATTTCAAAATAACTATATAGTTTTGTGTGGTTTTCTTAAACTGCATTTTGTAGAGAGAGAAAATTGTAGGTTATTTAGTCTCACATTGCAGATGAGAGTGTAGATTAAGTAGTATTTAAGTGCAGGCATTCTCATGCCTTTTACTCTTAGAACAAATGTGAGACTGATAGTACATATATGGAGCGTATGAAGAGTGCGACATACTCACGCAGAGCGCTTGATGGCGCAATTCGCATGCTCGCATCGGCGCATGAGGCACCTCTCATCCAAGCACGTGTACGGCTTGGGCTTGAGTCTCAAAATATTTTTAGAGCGTGGCTCGTGTGGAACGTCCAACAGTTAATAGTCATTGAAGAAATGGAGGCTGTAACAGCAGCCATCGAGTTAAGGGCGTGCATGTAAGTTGTGACTATTGGTGGTGCATGTAACCACTCCTAGAGTAAATGGGCAACCTCTTGGAGCTCTATAAAAGGGGTCATGTTTCCCATACAAATTATACTCTTGCAACACTCTTCTCATACCTTTTCGCACACCATTCTGCAAAATTCCAGAGAGCATAACAGAGAATGCATCTCTCTCGCTCTCGCTACTCATTTTTCTCTTTTTCTCTCTCTAAACAACTCAAGACTATGGTGTCTACTGTGAGCTTCAAGCTCGGGTGCATAGAGCTTTGGAGCATCAAAAGAGATCATTTTGTTTTCCTATATTCTAAGGATGAGTTGCCCATTTTATGCACACATATTACAGTATCGAAGAGGGGAAAATATTGTTTTGAGATAGCACTCCTACATGCCCAAAAACAAGAAGGATTCAAGCTTCAATTTTCTTTATTTGTACTATCTTTTTCCCCTTTTAAACCCTACTAACTCCCAACATGGGAATGTGGGAGGGAGTGCCATATTCCTGGAATGGTCCATATATTTCCCACTTGCAGTATGCAAATGACACATTGTTCTGCATTGAAGCTTATGTGACACAAGCGCAGCATCATTGGCTATTCTTCAAATGCTATCTATTGATTTTAGGGGAAAAAATCAATATGAGCAAAACTACACTTGTAGTATAAATTGCTCGTTCAAAAAAAGTACAAAGTGGGCATCGTGGATGGGTGTAAGAATGAGTCCCTACCCGTCAAGTACCAAGGAATCCTCCAAACTGATGGCGGGCTTACTCATGCTGGTTGGGGCACAATTGTGGAGAGATTTTTGACCAAGCTAGATGGGTGGACGAGCAAATACTTATCCGTAGGGAGAAGAATAACCTTTATCAAGGCCACCTTGACCAATCTCCCAGTATATTATTTATCCTTAGTTAAAGTTCCATCCCATTTAGTGAAGAAACTAGGACCATTGATGAGAAATTTCTTATGGAGTAGAAATGCTGAGAAGAGGAAATTTCATTTGGTGAAGTGGAGCGTGATCTACTTGTCCAAGGGAGCTCTGGCTCTAAAAAGACTTAAGCTTGTCAATGAGGCCTTGTTGACCAGGTGGTTGTAGAGATTAGGATTAGGGACAGAACAAATTGGCAACTGGTCATCAAAACAAACATAGAAGAGATGAGAATATATATTGACAAAAATAATTTGCAGTTAAGGAAAAGAGGAATGATAATCACTAACAGGTGTCCCTTTGTGCAGAGACGATGCTGAAACCAATGACACTTATTCATTCTCTCAAAACATCTTGGAATGGCTCTTGAACAAACCCCAATGATGCTGGGTAATGCCAATATCAGTTGTAAAATTACCAGAAACAACAAGCTCCTTGCCTTTAACTTTTATGGAAGATAATAGTGGCTGCAGAGATTTGGCAACTATGGAAGGAAAGAAATAATCGATTGAGATCTCCCTCAAATCAAACAAGCGACTCACAATCCAATGGATGCAGGCTACCCTGGCATTAAGGAGGTCTCAAAAGAAAATTTTAGCTCAGATCTAAGAGACCTCTTTCTCGAGAAACAAAAGGTTAGGAAATCAAGTCAGTGGCTACCCCCTCCTGTGCAATGGGTAAAACTGAATTTTGATAGAAGTGTGAGGAGAAATGGGGAAGCAACGGGGCGTGGCGGATTATTAAGGAATGCTGGGGGGAAATGCTAAGGACCTAACAAGATCAATTGAGTACTTACAGCAGCTGATAGAGGCAGAATTGATGGCTTTAATATTTGGGGTTTCGAGCTGGATCAGTGGTATAATAAACCAGTCACTGAAAAGGATTTTGCCAATGTAATAAAATGGTGTAAAGACCACGCAGTCAACCCCGTGGGCTCGGAGAACAATAATGAATCAAATCAAATTTTGGCTCATCGGCAAGACGAACTAGAGAATGCCCGCTACTCTCGTTTAATCTTCGTTATTGCTTTCTTTTCGCCTTCTGTTTTTGCTGTTTGGGTCTCCTCTAAAAATGCCCTCTGTTTACCAAAAGGCTAGCCTATTGTGGTTTTGGTCTTCATTCTCTCAATAAAATTTCGTTAAAAATTTGAAAAAACAAAATAATAATAATAATATAACACAGCATGAATTAATAGTGATTCACCTGTGATAATAATGCGAGAATAGGGTTGGAGTCATGGTGGTAGCACCACATTTGCTCCAACTAGACTTCTATTCTTAACGCCTTAAAAAACTACTAACGATTTCAAAAACAGCTAAGAGCTCATCATCCCCACTGCATTACCCAAAAAAACATAAAACCGTGATAATAATGCATGCAACCAGTCAGTGGTGCCCACAGGCATGAATGGGCCACAAGTTTAGAGGTCTTTGCATACGGTTTAAATCTATATTTTACTGTAGGGATCTTCAAAATCCTCCTAAAAAGAAAACCATAAATTATGCATCGTGTATGCATCCGAACTTTTGCTAGTTTTGTTCGTGAGGAGCCTTTCTGTTGCCACTACCTTACTACTGTCATTACCATTGTTTCTGGTGTTCTAACAACTGAGTCCATTTGAACCATGAGGGTGAGAATTTATCATACTACTTGACATGAAAGGAAAAGGAAGAGAGGATCTTGGGTCCAACGTCCACATCTAACAATGTGTGGGGAGATCGGCACCGTCCATCTCAGAGGCACTCCAACATATGTTTATGACGTAGGAAACACGGTAAAAAAACAAGGTAAAAAAACAGGGTAAAAAAGTAATGTGTGGGGAGATCGGCACCGTCCATCTCAGCGACACCTAATATATGTTTATAAAGTAGCAAACAAGGTAAACAAACTTCGAAAATGGACTCCAGTTCTTTTTAAGTGTGTTTTGCTGTAGGCTATGGAACTCATTAACATTTAGAGGCCGAGTTTGGTTGCTAAATAAGGGTAAACTAGGTTCCTTTATAGTATATGCTTGGGAATGTTTAGCAGCATTTTTCAAATAAGCGTAGGAAGAAGCAGGCCTGGTGGGAGCCAAACAAACCCTTCCTGACACTATTCAATAATAGATAAGGGGAAAAATAGTATCACTCTGATTAAAGAGTGTGGTTTGTATAAGGTTGTAACCTAAAACAATCTCAACTCCAACTTTTATCATAAATATAATTTTAGTGCCAAAATTTTTTTGGATGGCTTGAGAAATATTTTCATCTCTAATTATAAAATTGTAAAATCTAAAAATGGTTCAAACCAAATAGAAGTATAAGGCACTTGAAAATGAACAATCCAAATGAGTTGCAAGATACACTATTTTCAGGACTCGATAAACTCTCTTTTAATATTCATAGATCACGATATCGAGATGATCAAATACAGCATTTTCCAACATCGAAACAACATTTTATGATAGATTTTTTAGGTGCACCTTAATTCTACATTTTAAGGTTGCAACCTATATAAACTTTTTCCCTGATTAAACCCATCAATATGATTGAATCCTCCACCCAAACTAAGCCTTGTTACAACAGTTCATCAAATCACCCATCCCTCCGTCCCCGTCCCCGTCCCCGTCCCCCTCACCCTCCCCACCCCCCCCAATTAACGATACATATGCACAATACTAGTATCTACATTGTAAACCACATCAAAGACGACACAAACGCGAGCATATCTAGCTCTCAAATCAATAAATCGAAGTCTTGCATTCCAGGGCTGAAGATGCAGAAAAATTGCCCCATAATATGAAGTTTAAACTAACATATCTAATACAAATGAACAGGAAAAAAATTACATCAATCACAGGAAATAAACACTATTTTGCACGTAAACCAGGGATGTTCTTGAGGCCCATCTTGCCCAACACCAGTTTTGATATGGCGGGGGGCCTGTCGAGCCCCATGCTGCTGCTAAAGCCATTGGCTAACTCCACAAGTCTCACCTTATCTTGACCAATTTTCTTCACAGAATTATAGTACCCAAGCCATGCTTGGTATGCTGCCTCCTTGTTCTTCACATCAACATGTGATAGGGCCCATTCCACCTACACAGGTAGAGTAAAACACAAATTTTTTACTGCTAAGATGTAAAACACGATCAACACCCATCTCTCTCTCTCTCTGCATGAAAGACCAGGACAAGCACAAGCAAATGTTAAAAGCACCTTAAAACGCGTGATGACAATAGTTGCCGAAACAATTTCCTCACAAGCCTAATCAAAAATATTTCCTCACAAGCCTATCTAATATCACATGTTCCTCAAAAAAACAAGACAGTACAGTAATACCTCTTGAAACTGATACCTTTGGCAGACCCATTTAGTATCGGGTTAGGAGAGATTATCTGTTTGGGAAATTGCTAGAAATTTCGTCACTTGGTTAAAATTTAAGATGAGAACACTTATCGTATATTATATTTGAGTTTTGAAGTCCGTCTCATACTTAGGATGATGGTGAAAACCTACTGCGACCCCCTCGAAAGGCCGAGCCCAAGATGCAAGATGAACTAAAGAGGGACAACGCTGAAAAAGAAGGGCAGAATTATTCACAATTATATTGCATACTTCAAGGAAATGTCGGACTGTGTATTGAGCCCATACCCTTGTCTTAGTTATGGACGACTTAACTAGGCACCCACAAGATGAGATATCGTTGAGTATGTTCTTCACAAAAATAGTTTTGATCGATAAGACCCGAAATGACGTCAATACAAAGTTAGAACTTTGGAGATATGCTTTAGAATCTAAAGGTTTTACAATTAGCCAGACTAGGACAAAGTATATGGAATGCAAGTGTAAATAGTAGAGATGAGGAAATAGTTAATATTGACGGCTAAGAAATATCAAACGAGCGCACTTTCGATATCTTTGGTCAATAATCCAAGAAAATTGAGAGATTGAGGAAGATGTCGTATATAGAATTAGAGTTGGGTGGGTGAAGTGGAGATGTGCAACCGGAATTTATATGATCGCCACATACCAATGAAGCTGAAGGGTAAATACTATAAGACATCTGTGAAACTAGCTTTGCATTATAAGACAGAATGTTGGGCGGTCAAGAAACAACATACCCATAGATGTAGTTGAGATGAGGATGTTGAGATGGATGAGATAGAATTTGAAATAAATATATTCGGGAGACACCAACAGGCGATAAAATGAGAGAAAGTAGACTTAGGTGGGCTGGCCATGTACAACGTAGACCAAGTACAGCACCTGTTAGAAGGGCAAGTTAGTTCAAGTGGAAGGCTCAAAAAGGCCAAGGGACATGCCCAAAAGGACATGGTTGGAAGTAGTGAGAAAAGATATTGGGACATATGGCCTCAATTATAGTTGAGGGAAACGCCCGTGACTCCGATTCGTTTTAGGAATCGCAGAATCGCATGTGCCAGATGATTTCTAAACTCGAAATCTCCATCCGTACAATGAAAACCATTGGAGTTGTGATTCCCAATAATCGAAATCGCCATCTAATAAAATAAAAACTATGATTCCTATTAGTAGGAATCGGTGTCCCATCACGTTGGAATCAAGTCCCCTACCTTTAGGAATCGCACATGACCCCACACAGTTTGATGACTTCCGGAATCACGATCCGAAGAAATAGGAATCATGATTACTACATTACTGGAATCATTGTCCCAATCAATTGGGAATCGAGATTCCCATAATTCAAGAATCGTGCACTCATACCCTCTAGTATAAGAGAGAGGTATATTGCGAAAAGAGATTTAAAATTTTATATAGATGATTGGGGAGAGACATAGATGATACCATCTTTTGACCCAAATTATCTAATGTAAACCAAGCAGAAATCATAGATGATATCATAGCTTGGTATCAGCTTGAAAGACCAAGATGTGTTGCATTTTCTTCAAAATCCAAAGGCTGCAATTGGCCATGAATTTTGATCACCGTCAATCCATTTCCTTTTTCTTTTTCCTTTTAAGGCTTTAAGTCCATGTCCCCCACCAAATATACAATGAGACAACGAGTGATAAGCATTTTTAGTGCCGTCGATGATCATTAATAAGCATTTTACTAATCACTTACCAAGCATGCCTGACATAATTATTTACTTGAGGGGGGGGCTGCCACCCAACCGTCTTACCTTGAGGTGGAACTTCCACCCACTTCATGATTTATAGATTGATAAATCCATTGGGTAACTTGGCAGAGATTCTTGTACATGGATTCATATCAAAAGTTTATTAAGGCTTTTTGGCTCACAACATCACAATCTTGAAACCCAAATCATGGAGATATTTAACCTCGTACAAACTTGTAACATGATACGAAAAGGTTCTTGGAAATCCTCCGGTAACATACAATCAGTTCCCGAAGCTCCTCCCGCAACATACAACTTGTCAACATATTTCATTCAACATTTGCATTTGAATATTGATTCAATGTCATTAGAACTTAATTCAATATTGATCAAAATAATGCTTGGTGCATCTAAGAACTGCACCTTTTGATGATGTGGAACTCGCTTCCCAACAACATGAATTCGCGATTCCTAAAAATTTGGAATCAACGTCTTGCACACGTTGAATCGCATTGTTGTGCAGCTAGGAATCGAAAATTCTGTGATATGAAATCTAGATTCCAACCTTCCAAGAATCAAAGTTCGGATAATAATTTGAAACGCATTCCATGAAACTGGAAAACGTGATTTGTATCTTCCAGATTCGTGTTTCATCCTAGGATCTGCGGAATCACGATTCCCAACCTTGGTACACAATTCAGGTAACTATAGCCTCAATGTAGGTATAACCCTTAATAGAGCAGAATGGCGGACTAGGATTTGTGTAGCCGGTCCTAATCAGTTGAGAAAATGCTCTGATGGTGATGATGAACGAAATGCCAGGCTATGCATACGGCTTTCTACTATATTTGGGATATAATATGTACTAAAAACTGTCTGAAAATCAACTTTGTAAGGTAGTCATTGTAATTTTAACATCAAGAGTGATATTTTAGATGTCATTAGTTTTTATATTGGGAACGAAAGGACGGAAAGGATTGTCCCTAATTGACAGGAATTTGTTTTTGTTGACGGGATCTTTTTTGAGAGGTAGTCTGCAGAATGTGGTTCCCAAACAGTCAAAATACGTCATTGCATCACAATAAAGTGCCTGCGTTATTTAAAGTGAGTTTTAAAAAGATCTGTATATGACAATTGTCTTATCCATCAATCAAGGATCACGAGGAAGAATGCCACACACATGAAACAAGTAGTTCAGCTCACTATTAAAAAAAAGGGACCGCCAAGAGCCTAGGTGGTTGCCCTGCCCCGCCTGAGCATAGGCAGCCCTCCCTGCATGCCACCCAAGTAGTCTAGGCACGCCTTTGCCCTTGCTTGAGGCTGAATATTGTACTCAGGCAAGGGGCAAAAAGCATATTTCCCCACTCCTAAGGAGAAAAAGGTGGGGGGAGGGATATTCTAAGACCCCTAAAATTCCTCAGGGTCTATTTTTTTTATGTACAAAAAAAAAGGAAACTCAAAATATTGGATTTGTAAAACTTTTGTGAGTTACAAAAGAATATGAAGTTCGAGAAATCATCTCAAACCTCACTACCTTTATTGAATTGATAGTAGAGTATAAAGAGAGGTTCTGAGATGAATTTTTGGGTGATCTAGAGCTTGATACCAAATACATCAACGATTGAAGATTGTGGAACAGAGGTTAGTAAAATATATTGTATTTGAGATTTTTTTCCTTATTTCAAAAATTTATTTTACATGTTTTAATAGGAGTGGGGATCCGGGATGGAAATATGGTTTTTCCATAGATAAAAACAAGAAGAACAAATTTAGGTGCAAATTTTGTAGTAAAGATACAAATGCATAGACCAATAGGTTTAACAAATACCTTGCTGTTAGAGAGGATGTCGCCCATATAAGGAAGTTTCGGTGAATGTGTTAGGAAGGCAACATTTGACTTTTTGGATGCCCAAAAAAACAGGCAAATATGGCACAGTTGAGGGCCGAGGTGAATATTTTCAATGATAATTAGGAGGAGATGATGAAGTGGAAACTAAAGTGGATCCCTCTCGAAGTATTAGGAGAGAAACTGGGTCTAAGAAGCCTCGTATGAAGGGGCATATGAACGCCCACAGTTGCTGGGAGGGGGTGCAAGAGCCTGGGATCAACCCTTGGCTGAAGCTCCCTACTTAGGAGTGCTTGGGAGTGTTGTCCAGGGAGCAGCCTGATATATGTAAGCGCACTTTAACACACACACACACATTATGATATAAAAAATCAAAAAACGCATACTTCACTTCTAAGATTATTTACACACATGCACAATGAGAAGCCCTTAGCTAGAATGTCCTACAAAAAATTGGCAATGAGACTGTAGGACCATGATAAGAACCAAACTTAGGAACTGCCTGAGATGGGAGATTCCCTACAACAAACTAGGCCAGAAAAGGCGATTCACTACAGTGAGAACCATGCCAAATCAGGACCATCTGGACAAAAGACCCTGCCAGGTCCAAGATGACTCGTCTGATTCCCAGTGGACTACCCAATTTTCAGCCATTGGTGAAAACTACGTGCAAACTACAACCACAAAAACGGAAAACAAAAATGATCAACAGGTTAGCTAGAAAATAATCAGAAAGCAAAAAAAAATATTGCAAAATCAAATGTGTATACAATTCAAGAAGTTTTGGAACTTCCCTGGGATTGAGATTCCTTCTTATTCAGATCGTCCCCATTTCAGTGGGGTCGTGATCCCCTTCTATAGAGATCGAGATTCCTTTTAGTCAGGCATCGAGATCCCTATACAACAGGAACCGAGATCCCTTATTTTATTGTATTTTATCCCCCATTCCCCAACTAACACCCCACATCAATTTGGATGCCATCCCCCCCATCACAGTTTTATGCAATGTGAGGCAATTGGCCAATTTGGGCAATGTTAAAAGGCCCAACCATTATGAGCTTAAGGACCCATTGCATCAAAAAGAGGCACAAATCGCTAAGGGTTATCTCAAGTCCCATAGGGATGTGCAGGCGCAATTTAGGGTCTCAATCATGACAAATACGTGGGAGTGATAAGAGAAGTATGATGAATTTGATAGTGAATTGTCTTTAGGGACAGTGTTTTTTATATCTATTGTGCTTCTTTTAATGTTCATGACGCACAAAAATCTTCTTTTGAGTAGTAGGCACATTCAAGAGGTTGGGAAAGAGCATGTAACAATGTTGCACCCAATCTGGATGATGCTAATTTAATGCGTCAAAAGTAGTCTCATATTTTTTGGACACCACGCGCAGCCACCAGCATAGACCTTGTGCTTGAGGCAATTAGTGAATACTAAGTCTAAAACAGACTTTTATTAAGGCTAAGGCCATAACAACGTTCATCTACGGCTACACCCTTACCCTTAGAATGATATGCAAGCTCATTGGGAAGATGAAACTAGTGAGACCTATGGTTACAAAGCATATATGATAATACAAATGAATTAAGAATGATGTTCACTTCAGACGAGTGGTCTACACCAACCATGCTAAAGGAAAAAAGCACATGATATAATTTTTGTGACTTTTTGGGCTGGGCTACAGTACTCATAATATTTCTACCCTTGGTCAAAGTTTCGCACTTGGTTGATAGCATGGTGAAGCCTACTATGGTGATAAGAGAGAAAGAGCTTACGCATTGGGCAATAATGAGAACTATGGAGAGATCATAGTTAGAAAAAAGGATGTGGAGCCTCATAAACCACTACATGCAATTGATACTTATTGAACCATAGTTGTTGGATTCGAGAGTAGAATCAGGAGCATGGGATCGTGATAGGCTAGAAGCTCAATATGGTCTGGGTCATGGTCCATACAACCTGGTTTAGGAATCTCAATCCCAACTGTTGGGGACGCGGGGGGAGTGAATTCTAACTATAATCCCGCTCAAAATTATCTAAGCGAGATTCCAAGGGGGGGGGTGACATTCCCCAACTGACACCCCACATCTATTTGGATGCCATCCCCCCAATCACAGCTTCCATGCAATGTGAGGTAATTGGCCAATTTCACACCACGCGCAGCTACCTACATAGACCTCATGCTTGAAGCTATTAGCGAAATGCCAAGTCTAAAGCAGACTTTTAGAAAGGCTAAGTCCGTGACAATGTTCATCTAGCATGATATGCAAGTCCATTAGGAAGATGGAACTAGTGAGACCTATGAAGCATGAGAATGATGTTCATTTCAAATGTGCAGTCTACACCAGCCATGCTAAAGGGAAAAAAGCACATGATATAATTTGTGACTTGTTGTGCTGGGCTACAAGACTCATAATATTTCTTCCCTTGGTCAAAGTTTTGCAATTGGTTGATAGCAAGGTAAAACCTGTTATGGTGATAAGATGAAAGATAGCCTAGGCATTGGGCAATGCTGAGAACTATGGCCCAATATGGGAGATTATAAATAGAAAATACGATGCGTAGCTTCATCAACCACTACACGCAGCAGGTAGTTATTTTTTTGATAAAAGTTGACAATCGTATTAATATGATAAAAGAATTTAACATTTGGTTTAGACATAAAGACAGCAGTCCCACATATTGGGTGCTCAGACAACATTGTAAAGAGAGTAAGAAGAGGGGAGAGAAGTAAGTAATACAAAGGGGAGATATACACCAAAAGAGGGTTGTGCAGTGCCCAGTAGGAGCCCAAGAGGTACCAAACCCTGGCACAGTAGCATTGGCAGCGAGCCAAATTCCCCAAGTCTTGAAGCATATAATGCAAGGGCAGGCCCAGTCAAAAGGATGGCGGCAGAGTCCTCGAGAGAAACGAGTGTGGGCAGCAGATTGATGATGCGAATTCTGCAGCCGTCAAGCTAACTGTTTTCTTTCAAGCAGCGCACTGTGCAAAAATTGCCTTGCTGTCCAAAGCAGAGAAAGCTCGAGATACTGAGCGAGAGAAGTAGTGGGCAGGAGGGAGAAGGGATAAAGAGGGAAGCAGAGGTAAAAAGGAGGGGTAGGTGAGGTAGAAGAGGTGAGGTATGCAACAAAAGAGAGAAACCGAGGGATAGAGGAAGAAGACCTTAAGCTGCGGTGAGAGATGGTCCAATAAGACCAACTCACCAGATTTACCTCCTCGCTGATTGGGGTCTATTCCTTTATTTTTCCAATTTGGCTTCTTCGTTTTTTTTTCCCTTCCTCTTTTTCCATGCTTTCTCGCTGTCTTCTTAAACTGTCAATACTCCTATTATTATTATTTTTCCCTTTTGCCTTTTCCTTCCTTCCTTTTCCCATATACTATTTTCCTCCTTCCTTTTCCATATCTGATTTTCCCTTCCTTCTAATTCTCATATCCATTCCCTGGAGTAATGAAGAAACTCCAGTAATGGGGCACTGGCTCAGAGGGATATTGATAAGAGAAGAGTGGAGAAAGGAGGTGGAGAGATGGGGAGAGAAAAAACGAGGGAGAGGAGAAAGGCAGAGAAGATGGAAGAATTTTAAGGGGAAGAGCAGAGAATAGAGAGAGAACAGAGTTGATGGGTACAGAAAAAAATAGAGAAGTTTAGGTAAGAGAGGCTGGGGAGAGAGGGAGAAGGGTTGTGAGGGTGCAGAAAATATAGAGATAGTTATGGAGTGACAGAAAGAATAGAGAAGATTAGGGGTTTGGGTAGAATTGAGAATAACGAAGAAGGTGGGTTAAAAAGAGAGATTACAGAGCGAGAGTTGAGAAGGGAGGGAGTGAGTTTGCGAGAGGGTAGGGGTGTAGTGAAGCGTAGGGCTGTTGAGATCTGAAGCAAGGCCATAAGTTGAGTGCAGGAGAGCGTTAGGTATGAGAGGCAGCTACGAGATCTTTCTCTCACCGTTATGGAAGAGTCGTGATGTGGCGGGATAGCTTTGCTCTCCGACTGTGCCGGATCTCTTCAGCCGAGGGTGAATAGAAAATTGGAGAAGAAGGTATGCGAGCAAGAGCAAAAATGGGTATCACTTTTGTTTATGTCCCCCTTTTTTTCCTTTATTTTTTTCCCTTTTTTCTCTCTCTTTCTTCCTTCCTTTTCCTTTTTTCCCTTTTTTTTCCTTTTTTTTTCCCTGTTTTCCTTTTTTTTTCGCTTCTCCTTGCCCCTTACAGCAGTTAAGATATGAGAGTGTGAGGCTAAAGAGAAGGAAGAAATGAAGTAGAGAGAGAGGAGGATGAGTGGAACTAGGTATCTTGCTGAGTTGCTGTGCTGAGGTAGGCTCCCTCCTTAGCTAGTCGATCTGCCTCCGAGTTCGCCTATCTAAAGATGTGAGTGAAAGAAACCTGAGGAAGATAATTGCATAAGAAGTAGATGTTCTCAAAGATGGATGAGAGCCTCAAGGGAGGCTGTTGCATCTGTGTGGCGTATCAGACAGTGTTAATAGAGTCTGACCACACCAAAATCCCTGTTGCTTCTGGCGCCAATTCGAGCACCTTGTTAAGACCTACTAAGAGAGCCATAGCTTCACAAATGTAAGGTCATGATGGTTGGAGAAGATCCCGCCAATGTTCCTCCAACGCCCGAGGAGCCTGGGTTACACAAGGAGGACCCATCTATATCGAGTTTTAAGAAACCTTGAGGGGGGAGACCAATGAGGTATGGGTCGTGTGTTTGGGCTGCTAGGTGTAGGAGGCTATCCCAATTATTTAGGAAGTGCGAGATAGGTAGGGTGGCAAAGATGGGGATGGCATTGGCCCAGAAGGAATCAGAGTAGTAATACAATCAAAAACTGACCGTGTTGTTTTCTGTGTACCTCTAAAGGTCCTCGAGTTTCTCGAGTTTCTCTCTAAAGGTCCCCAAGTTTCTCTCTAGCTAAAGACTCCAGAAAAGAGTGGCAACAGCAAGGTGCCAGAGTTTTCTCCCTTTTTTTGAAAAAGGTGGTGCAAAGTAGGTTCAAAAACCTGGGTCAGATTTGCGGAGCTGACCCATTGTAAACCGAAGAGGTTAAGGAGAGAAGACCAGAGCCTCTAGGTCACTTTGCGATGGACAAAAAGGTGGGGAATTGTCTCCCCTTCTTGGAAATAGAGAATGCAACGATTGGGGAAAGTTTTGAGTTGATCTAGGGCAAGGATTTTACTTTGTAAGAGTAACCAAATGAATGCCTGAATTTTGTGAGGTATCGATAGAGAGGTTGAGGAGAAGTTTAGGATTGAGATTGGGTAAGAGGGAGGAATAAAAGGATGACACTGTGAAGGAACCCGAGGGGGCTGGGGACTAGATCATGGAGTCAGGTCTAGATAAGGTGCTAAAAGAGCTTCCTAACATTTGCAACAGAAAGATTAGGGTAGTGGATTCTTGGCCGTTGAGATTGCGTCTGAAGATTGGTGTCCAGACCAAGTTGAGCCTGAAAAAGCCGTGTAATCTGCAACTACAGCCGCTTGATTGTGAGCAACAAGAAAGAGGGAGGGGAAAAATAAAGAGATTGGAGATGATCCTAGCCAGATGTCAGTCCAGAATTTAATTCTTAAGCCATTGCCTAATCTGTATCTAGTTCAATTGGTGAAGTCTAATCTGGTGGAAGATACCTTTCCAGGCTCTTGAGGATCTACGAGGGGGGGATCTAGGAAGCCAGTCATCACTATTGAGCCCATATTTAGCTTGAATTACTTCTTTCCAAAGGAGAGGATGGGAGGAAGAGAATTTCCACCACCACTTACCAAGAAGGGCTCGGTTCATGATCCTAAGATCTTTTATTCCTAGGCCACCGAATATCTTTGGGTTCCATACTAGATCCCAGGCCACTAAGTGTATTTTCCTGATTTCATCTACCCCTGACCAAAGGAAATCCCTCAATGAGTTTTTCTTGATGACCGAGATGGGGATTTGGAATAGAGACATGTAGTAGATAGGAATGTTGGCGTTCGGATGAGGGTGATTCTTCCTCCAAATGAAAGGTATAGTACATATCTACCATTTCAGGAAGCAAATTTCCAAGCAAATCTTTCTATAAGGTTATCTCACATGTCTTTCTTTAGTTTCCCTAAGCATAAGGGGATACCTAGGTATGAGCATGGTATGGTTTCTGTGGCACACCCTAACCTAGAGGCCAAACTGTAAAGAACTGCATTGTCAACATGTATGCCCATCATTTTATTCTTGGAAAGATTAACTTCCATACCAGTGCGCAGCTCCAAAGACAATCTACTTGGGAAGGATAGGAGTCACAGAGAATGAGAGTGTCATCAGCATAAAGGAGGTGGGAGAGAGTTGGACCTGGAAGAGAAGTCCAGAACCCCAAAAAGGAGCCAATGTCATAGCGTATGAGTGAACAGTTTCCCTATAAAGGTGAAAAGGAAGGGTGACAGAGGATCCCCCTGCCTTAGGCCTCTTTGCGCCTGGAAGAAACCTTCCAGAGATCCATTAATGAGAATGGAGACAGGGGGGTTAGATATGAATTCGAAAATCCAGTTTCTCCAAGTTGGACCAAAGCCCATTTTTATTTGGATGGATTCAAGGATGTCCCAATCTACCCTATCGTAGGCCTTCTCCCAATCTAATTTGATGATGAGACCTTGCTGACCTGAAAGGAATCTAGAGTAGATGGCCACGTAGGCTGTAAGGGCCCCATCCAGGATTTGTCTGTTAGCTACATAGGCGGACTGAGAAGGAGAGATGATGGAAGACAGGACATGTTGAAGCCTTGTTGCTAACACTTTGGCTAAGATCTTGTAAGAAGAGTTTAGAAGACTGATAGGGCGAAAATCCTTCATCCTATGGGCACCCTCTATTTTGGGAATCAAAGCTAAAAAGGTGCATTTGTTGGCTCAGTTTAGTCTACCTCCCAAAAAGAATTCGTGAAAGAGGGCAAAGAGATTCGGGGCAGTTACATCCAGAGGGTTTGAAATAATGCTATGGGGAATCCATCAGGTCCTGGGGCTTTATCTTTTGGAAGATCAAAAACTGCTTTCCTAATCTCTTCAAAGGCGAAAGGGCCTCTCTAGATTGGCAGAAGCTTCGGGGGTGATAGGTTTGTTAGTCATGTTGCTTAAACGAGGGCAGGGATGGTTGGGCTAAGAAAAGAGGTTTGAGAAAAATCTAATAAAAAGTCGACTGATGTGGCAAGGATTAGTGAACTCGGGGGCCGACTACGATTTGCGATATAGCATGTCCTCTTCATCTAGAGCTAGCCGTCTTGTTGAAGAAAGTTGCATTCCGGTCTCCCTGTTTGAGCCATTTGATCCTAGATCTCTGGTACCAATAAGTCTCCTCTTGTTTTAAGGTTTGAGAGAGGTATTTTGGCTTGGATTATGTTCTGTCTTTCTAAAGCGGTAAGGGGCCCAGTTTCTTCCATCTGGTCCACATCAGAAATTAAGGTCGAGTAAGCTCTAATCTTGGTTCTAAATTTTGAGGGAAGATCCTTGCTCCATTGCTTAAGTGCAGCTTTGAGGTTTTGGAGTTTACGAGTGAGCCTGAACCCGGCCCACCCAGTTAAATTGGTTCAGGACCAGACTGAAGCAAACAGAGGTGGGAAGGTTGGTTCTTCAAATCAATGCAATTCAAACCTAAAAGGTTGTTGGTGCATAGGATGTGATTGGTATCTAAAAGGATAGGTTTATGGTCAGAAGTTGCTTTAGGGAGAGCTTGGGAAGTAGTGCTAGGGAACAAGATTTCCCACTACTGAACCATAGTTGTTGGGATCAAGAGTGAAATCGGGAGTGTGGGATCTTGAAAGGCTAGAAGCTCCCTAGGGTCTTGATCGTGGTCCATACACCTTGAATTTTAGGGATTTCAATCCCAACTGTTGGGGGGGCAGGGAGAGTGAGTTCTGATTGGTTCCAGCTTGAAATCGTCAGAGTGAGATTCTGAGGGGGGATTTCCATCCCCCAACTAACATCCCATATCTATTAGGATGCCCATTCCCCCACCAAAGCTTCCATGCAATGGTGAGGCAATTGGCCAATTTGGGCCAGGACTGAAAGGCCCAAACCACTATGAGCTTAAGGAGCCATTGCATCAAAACGAGATATAAATCACTAAGGGGTATCTCAAGTACCATGGATATGTGTGGGCAAAATTTAGGGTCTCAATCATGACAACATGGGAGTGATAAGAGAAGTATAATAAATTTGATGGTGAATTGTCATTTAGGGACAGTGTTTTCGATGTCTCTTGATCATCTTTTTGAGGTTCATAATGCACAAAAATCTTCTTTTGAGTGACATATTGAGGAGGTTGGGAAAAACACTGTAACAATGTTGCAACCAATCTGGTTGCTGCTAATTTGTTGTGCCAAAATTAGCCTCACATTTTTTTGACACCACGTGCAGCTACCTGCATAGACCTCATGCTTGAGGCTACTCGCGAAATGCATGGTCTAAAGTGGACTTTTATTAAGGCTAAGTCCGTGACAATGTTCATCTACAGCTACACCCTTACCCTTAGCATGATATGCAAGTTCATTGGGAAGATGGAACTAGTGAGACCTATGGTTACAAAGTATATATGATAATAGAAACCATTTGGGGAGGACATGGCAGTCAAAAAAAGAACCACATCAGATCCAGGTAATATATCAAAATTCAATACTTTCTTTCAACTTCCTTAGTGCATAGTGCATAGCGCATAGTTTCATATGTTGTTAACATGTAGCTCATTTGGTTGAGTCTAATTGGAGTTCATTTTTTATGGTAAATTGGAAATTTGAAACTAGTCTAGCATTCGTAAGTTAATATGCCCCAAATTAATAAAGTCCTGATTCATGTTCATGAGTTATGAACTCAAGAATTTATGATAATTAATTATAGTAAGAGAAGTATGCATGCAATACAAGTTCATGTAGCTCATGCTTTATTTATAACTGAGAAAATTACATGTAGACATCTTTTGGTTCATTTTATTACAAGATGGGGAATATTTCCCCAAATATTACGTGGACCACCCCGAGCCAACGTTTTCTTTTTTTTTGAGAATTGCCCGACCTGTCCAGTATTACTAACACCGACAAAAGGATTTGCCGATTTGAATAGAACTGTTGGGTATTTCTATTGCCGGACAGTGCAAGTTGCCTCCACCTAACTGGTTCTATTCGGCGCACTCTCCAGTCTCCCCTTGTGTACTTTCGGTTGGAAATATGGCCTATCAAGGCCTAAATTCCAATAGTCTCTCATTCAGTGGGAGCGATTGAGATATTGAAATTTTGGCGTCTTGCAAAATGGAGCCCAGATTCTTTTACCCCGAGTACGCATGAGGTATCGAGCACGTGTTGAGAAAACAATTTCACAAGGAGGTGTGAGGGTCACCTCTTAGTCAGGATTTTATAGGTTAGCCTCATGTTTAGCTGCAATTGGCCAGGGCTTGGAGAATCCAAACGAGAAAAATAGAACTCGAGTCCTTACTGAGTATTCGCCCTGTATGGAATGGTCAAGACTTATGGGACATAAGTCTGTATCCTGACACGAGACCATTGCATGGCATGTGCATTTTTCGTTTCGTACGGGAAGCCATTCTTCCAAATATATTATCCGAGTTTGGAAGAGCCAGTGCACATGTGCTTTGAGAGGACCCCTGTAATTAAGTTAGATCAGGTCCCACAGGGGTACACCTGTAATCCATTGAGAACCGAATGATCGGAAGTTCTGGCTCAACTGCTTTGATATGGTCAATTAGGTATCCCTGCTTTAGACTGTGGAATATAGGTCTATTGGGTCGATCTGAGCCTCGGCAGAACATCATTCGAGACTAGCCCAATGGAGTACTATGATACCTATAGTTATTAGCCTGATATCTCACTATATCTTTTGTCTGATTTTATAATGATGAGAAAAATTCAAATTGTTTGACTCAAATTCCACTTTGGTCCTGACCTGATAGTGCCATGTCCGAGTAGCCATAGGGCTGCCACGTGGCACCCACCCCTCACTCTAAAATCACCGCCCAGCTAGGCGCTGATCCCTAGGCGAGGGACTAGATTGGCATTGGGTTGCTTATTTTATAAGGGGTTGTGCTATGGTGCCTTGTTATATATTGTTATATTTTGTTATATAATGTTATAAATTAAGGACTCCTTTTTATTACATGTCTTAATTAACTCACACATGGGTCATGCATGGCATGTGTGAAGTTTAATTAATTTATTTATTTGATATTATAGAAAAAATCCATTTTCAAATTTGGGTTGAAAAATATCATCACACACATGTGTGAAGGGGACATTATCTTTAAATTGATTGGTTTGAAATTTTAGATCTACAAAGTGATTGGCTTTGATAAAAAAGAATATCTCCACATGTGTGAGCTTAGCCAATTACTTCTTTGCCCTTTAGCCTTTGTGGTTATCTACTCTAATACATTATTAAAAAAACTAAGGGCATTTTTGTAAGGCCATATTGGATACAATGGGAACAAAAACATGGGCCAAGGACAAAATGGTAAAGTGCATTACTTAGGGTTAGGGTGAGTGATAATAGTGTGAAATCTCATCCCCTCATCCTAATGGTTGGATGAGGATGGATAGCTAGGTACATTAGCCTCACATGTGCCTTCGGATTAGTGCATCAAGGGTGTTGATTGAGTCCAAGATTACACCCATGTTATAAAAGCACCTCATGAGATCTCAAACCCTAATTATCTCAACTCTTGAACGATTTTGAAAAATTGTTGCTTTCCTCCTTATAAGGTTTTGTGAGAGAAAATTGAAGAGAGAGATTTTAGAGTTCCATTAATGGTGATCTTGATGGTGGTCCTCTTTTCTTATGCTTAAATCCATAGTGTGCATTTATTAAGGTAAACTCCATTGAATTTTCTTTTCTCATAATATCATATTCTTGGCATCTATAGTTGCTGGAGTTTTGAATTTAGAAAAGTTTCATCGATCTTAGAATCCCCATTTGATCATCTTTTTCATCATGCTTATTCATAGTGTGGTCCTTCATGAATTATAACCTATATGCATGAGAATCCATGATCATGCATAGTATCCACTGATTGCTTTGCTTCAAATCCATCAAATAATTTAGTCTCAGAGTACCACTCAATTTCTGGAACTTTTTCATCACGTTTTTACTTATGGGGGGTTCATAATCTTTCTATACAAGACTGTTTTGGTGGTCCGAGGGACCCCAGTGTGTAATTTGGCTATAACTCTCTTGTTCTTAATCCCATTCGATTTAAACCTTTTGCATTTTGTTTTAGATTATAATGCCAATGTGTTGAGATCTTAAGAAGTGATTTTAGGGTGTGCAATTGCTTCACATTTGGATTAGACACTCGCGTGAGATTGAACCACTTTTGTACAAGTCGAAGGGACAAAATTAAATCCTTATAAGACCCGATTACGTGTCCTCAGCACAAGGGGTTTGAAACATGGCTTTCCTATTTTAATTTGGCATTCTAATTCGCTGTTTCGTTGATTTTATTCCTTAGAATTTTGTTTAGATTAGTTGCATGATGTATTTAAGCTTTGGGACATAGTTTATGTAATTTGTGCTATGAAAGTGTAATTCATGACTAGTCTTGCTTTATATGTAATTGCCCCATAAGGGGTTGGTATTTGAGTTTATTTACAGTGGTTATACAAGGCTAAAAATGGTTGTAATTGTTATTTAAAAAATTGTAACTTATTTACTTAGCTTAATTTTTAGTAAGTGGCTTGTTGAAGGTGTCCATTTTGCCTTGTTTTTCGACTTGAAAGTTTGCTCTAGTCTTTGTATCCGCAATCAATTGGTTTCTAGGCTCTTTTAGGGTCTTTAGAGGGATTATAGAGTGCTAAATAGGAACCCATGGCAGCCTGTTCGATACTCACCGAGTTGCTTAAGGAGGTGAGGTTCAATGGAACCAACTTCTCCGAATGGAGAAGGAAAATCGGTTGTGTTTCATGAAGATGGTATATTGTCATTATTGACTTCTAGACCACAATCAATGCTCATCAAGTTGTTAAGGATGCATATGAGACATGGCATAACAAAAACCAAAGTGCCATGAATATTATTTTTGCAACCATGAGTGATTCCTTTGTTAAGGAGTATGAGAATTCCGCATGTCAAAGATATTATGGAAAGCATGAAAAAGAAATACGACACACCGAATGAAGCTCAAAGGATCATTAGAATGAGGAATCTCATGTGTTGCAAAATGGATAATCCCACCAAAGTGGGTGATCATCTAAGAGAGTTCAAGAGTTGTATAAGAGAGAGTGAGAGAGTCGGTCAATCATATGATGAGGTGACACAAAAGAAGATGTTTGTGCTTTCGATCTCACCCGCATGGGAGACCTTTGTGGCCAATTTGATGGCCAAAGATGAGCCTCCAACAGTGGACGAGATTGCATTTTTCATGGAAGGGGAAGAGCAAAGAAGGATGGCAATGGATGGATCATCTGCCATGGTCCATATGGTAAAATCTCACCAATCCTCATCTTCTTCTACTCCCTTACTCATTACTCCTATCTCTTCTTCACTTCCTAACATTTCTATGGTGAATACATGTAATGTGGGAGCGAGTGGGAGTGATAATGCTAAGAACAAGAAAAGAAAGAGAAAAGGCAAATGGAAAGGGAAGGGGAAGCAAAAGGGAAAATCCTACTCCCCTTATCCATTTAGCCCTTACCCTCCTAAAACTCATGCCTACCCACCAAACCTTGTCAATCCCATGCCTTTGAGGCCTAAACCACCACCCACACCCATGATGGTAGGTGGGAGGTCGGTTTGGTCCTCCAGCCAAGATTATTCGAAGGTGCAATGCTTTAGATGCAAGAAATACAGGCATACTCCAAAGTTTTGTAGGTATCCTCCTCCTCCACAAAATCCTCATTTTGCTCCTAAGCTCAATACCGATAAAACTCAAGCTAATACCGGTGGAGGACCAAGGAAAAAGAGAGTTTGTGTGGTCCATGAGACTTTGATTGCCAATGAGGAGGCGGATGTGACTCGGGGGCTACTATCCATGTGACAAATTCTATGAAGGGCTTTAGAAGGTTTTATGATGTCAAACCCGGTACCCATAATCTTTATATGGGTGGAAATCAAATGGAAAAGGTCTTAGGAAAAAGGGACAATGTGTTGGAACTCACTAATGGTGAGACTCTCATGCTTAAGGACACCCTCTATGCACCTGGGATGAGAAAGAATCTCATCTCGATTTCCAAGATGAGTAAAGCCAGGTTTGTGCTCGTGTTCAAGGAGGAAAATGTCTATATGCATGATGGCTCTATTAATGGAGACCTTGATTTTGTAGCCCACTTGGTTCAAGGGCTTTATGAAATTAAAATGAAAAAGGAGTACTTGCGTGATGATTTACAAAATTTTACTTTATGGCATTTAAGGTTAGGTCACATTAATCCATCTAGAATGCATATTATGATGAAAGAAGGATTGCTTGATAAAATGAATATTGATTCTCATAATATATGCAAGGCTTGCCTTAAAGGAAAGATTGTACAGAAGTCCCACCAAACTGTCGAAAGAGTCTCTAGTATTTTAGAAATAATCCATTCGGATGTGTGTGGACCTATGAAAGTGCCTACCATGGGGGCACATGAGGTACTTCATAACATTCATTGATGACCATTCCCGTTTTGGTCACACCTATCTCATGAGAAACAAAAGTGAGGCCATAACCAAATTCCAACAATATAAAACAAAAGTTAGAAACCAACTAGGTCAAACCATCAAAAAAAAAAAACCTTAGATCAAATTGGGGTGCGGAATACACCTCCCAAGCTTTCCAAGATCTTTGTGTCCAATATGGGATTGTCCACCAAACCACCATGCCTTACTCACCCGAACAAAATGGGATTGCCGAGAAAACTAATAGGACCCTAGTTGAGATGGTGCAAAGTATGACGAGTACCGCTAATCTTGTATTAGAGTTTTGGGGGGAGGCGATTCTAACCGCCACATATGTCCTTAATCGGACTCCCACCAAAGCAATTCAATCAACTCCTTACCAACTCTTCATGGGCCGACCTCCCTCAATAAAGCACCTCAAGGTTTGGGGATGTTCAGCCCATGTTCTCATAGCATCTCAAAATAGGTCCAAACTTGATCCTAAAACCATAAAATGTGTTTTCATAGGATACCCAAGTCATGGGAAGGGATTTAGGTTTTATAACCTCTTCAATCGTAATGTGATTGAAAGCCTTGATGCCCATTTCCTTGAAGATGAATTCCTTGAGAGAGAATCAACCCAAAAGAGAGTAGACTTCCATGAGCTTCAACCTAACAAAAAAACTGAAACCATCCCACTTAGGCGAAGTGAGAGAATAAGGAGACCACCTACCTTTTCACTTACCTTGGGGAGGACCATGAGAGGATTAGTGAAGAACCCGATGATGAACCTTATTCTTACCTACATGTTATGTCTTGTCTAGATCATAAGTTATGGAAGGAAGCCATGCAAGATGAGATAAATTCAATCATAAAGAACCATGTATGGGAGTTAGTCCGATTACCACCAAACCTTAGATCCATTGGATGTAAGTGGATATTCAAAAAGAAACTTAACTCCTAAGGGCGTATTGAAAAATACAATGCAAGACTTGTAGCAAAAGGATTTACTCAAAAGAAAGGGGTAGATTATTTTGACACCTATTCACCTGTTGCCAAAATGCCTTCAATTAGGATGATCATATCCATAGCAGCCTACCTTGACCTAGAATTGCATCAAATGGATGTGAAAACTGCCTTCTTAAATGGCGACCTAGAAGAGGATATATACATGAACCAACCTGAGGGTTTTGTTGTGAAAGGAAAAGAAAAGTTCGTGTACAAACTTAACAAATCACTTTATGGACTCAAACAAGCCTCAAGAAGATGGCTCCTCAAGTTCCACCAAACCCTGATTAGATATGGATTCAAACCAAATAAGGATGACCATTGTGTATACCATAAGACCAGTGGGACTGGCATTACTTTCATGACTCTATATGTGGATGACATTTTAATAGCTAGTAGCACCCTAGACCATATAAGGGACACAAAGGCAATGCTATCAAGTAATTTTGATATGAAGATATGGGAGAGGCTTTGTATGTGTTAGGGATTCATATTATAGGCGATAGAGCAGCCCGCACTATTCAATTATCTCAATCTACATATTGCAAGAAAGTTCTTGAGAGGTTTGGTATGAGTGAATCCAAGCCTATAGATACACCTGTGGAAAGGAGAGGAAAATTAAATGTCCATATGAAACCAAACAATGATCTTGAGATAAATGAGATGGAAAGGATCCCGTATAGGAGTGTCGTAGAATCACTAATGTATTTAACCATGGGAACTAGACCCGAACTAGCTTTTGCTCAAAGCTTGATTGGTCAATTCCAAAATGATCCTGGATTAGAACATTGGAAAGCTGTGAAAAGAATCATGAGGTATTTGAAAGGAACATTTGATTATGGATTAACCTATGGCAATGTGTATGAGCATAAAGTTTTGGGATACACATACTCCGACTATCAAGGAGACCCGGATGACTCGAGATCCACTTCGGGTTATCTATTTCTTTGTGGGGGTGGTGTCATTTCTTGGGGCACCAAGAAGCAAGACACTGTAGCGCTATCTACCATGGAAGCCAGGTATATGGCTTTAAGTTCCATTTGGATTAAGAAGTTCTTGAATCATCCTGAGGCTATGCATGCCTATCCATTAACCAAAGGATTGGGAGAAAATAATTTTGTGAGGCATGTGCATGGGATGGGTTTAAGGAGGTTGACATAGTTGTTATTACTTTGTCTATTGCTTGTGAATGATAAATCCATAGATGAGTATGCATGCTTTAATTCATTGTGCACGATAATGAGAGAGAGATATATACGACTTCAGGACTCAAAAGGCCAAGTGGGAGAATGTTGGAAATATGGCCTATCAAGGCCTAAATTCCGGTAGTCTCTTATTCAGTGGGATCGATTGAGATATTGAAATCTTGACGTCTTTCAAAATGGAGCCCAGATTCTTTTAACCCGAGTACGCATGAGGCATCGATAGTTCACTGTTGAGAATGCAGTTTCTCAAGGAGGTGTGAGCAATGTTTAAAAAAAACGGACCGCCCGACGCCTAAGCGTCTCTAGGCGCCCAAAAAAATTTTCCGTACGCCTGGACCTGGGCGCCTCAACACGGGCGGCTATATCTAAGAGGGCGCCAGGCAAACGCCCAACACAGTTGACGAAATGTTTTTTTTTAACTTCGCCCAAACGGGTAAAGGGGGTCATTTTGACCCCCAAGTTTGTATAAAATAAGTTTAGGAGTTTATTTTCAACCCCAAACTGAAAAAAAAAAAAAAAAACCCTCAATCTTAAACTTATTTATGATAATATAAAGCAATTGCTGAAATTCGAAAATACTTCTTGTGGATTGAAAAAGTTTGTTTTTCTGATTGAAATTATTTTTAGGTGCTATTGGTGGTATAAGAAGACTTTTAAGTTGATTCGTAGCTCGACTGAGATAGCCAACATCGAAGATTAGAGATTAGGTAGAAAAGATCAGTCTGTAATCTTTATTTGAGATTTATTTTTTCAATTTGAGATCTTCTGTGGGGTCTACTAGGAGTGGAGATCCGGGATGGAAATATTGTGTTAACTCAGATAAGAATAACAGAAATAAAATTATGTGCAATTTCTATGGACATGTTTCTAATGCTGGCATAAATAGATTTAAGAAACATCTTGCCGGTATTAGAGGTGACATCACCCCATGTAAGAAAGTCTCAGATCTTGTAAAGAAAGAAATTTTGGAGTACATTGAAGCTGAAAAGAGTAAAAAAGTTGCAAAAAAAAGGATATAGCAGAATTAAAGTCAGAGGTTCATATTTTTTATGATAATACTAAAACTGAAGAAGAAGATGATGAAGAGGGGGAAGAAAAGGTAGCCATGGTTGGTACTCAAAGTTCTGAGACCAAGAGGGCTTTTGGGTCTAAGAAGGCTTGTACGAGAGGGCCTATAGATAGTTTCTTTACACCTAGCCTTGAGACAGTAATTAAGAAAGGTAAGGGAAAGGAGAAAAAACAAGTGACAATTGAAAATAGGTTTAAAAAGGAAGATAGAACCAGGGTGATTCAGTATATTGCTTGGTGGTTTTACCATGCGGGCATTTCTTTTAACACTACTAGTTTGAATAGCTTCCATACAATGTTGGAAGCAATTGAGCAATTTGGGCTAGGTTTGAAAGCTCCAACTCCTTATGAGATTGGAGAGCCACTACTGAAGAAAGAACTTGAGTACACTAATGAATATCTCAAGACTCATAAGGAAAGATGGGCTAAATTTGGGGTTTCTTTAATGACAGATATGTGTAGTGATAAGAGGAGTAACATGAATTTATTAGTAAATTGTCCAACGGGTACAGTTTTTTTGTGCTCAATCGATGCTTCCAATGATGTTGATGTTGCGCATTATATATTTTCTTTCATTGATAAGGGTATTGAGGAGGTTGGGGAGGAACATGTAATTCAAGTGGTCACAGATAATGCTGCTCCCAATCTAGCTACAGGTCATTTGCTTCGATAAAAGAGGCCTCGCATATTTTGGACTCCTTGCACTGCACATTGCGTAGATCTTATGCTTGAGGCAATTGGTGAATTGCCTCCTATTAAAGGAATTATTTTTAAGGCTAAGAAGGTTACAATCTTCATATACAGTCACATACTTACCCTTAGCATGATGCCCAAGTTTACAAAAAAGCGAGAGCTAGTGAGGCCTAGGGTCACTAGATTTGCTACTGCCTACCTTAATCTACAAAGCATGTATAAGAGGAGGATCGCATTAAGGTCTATGTTTGCTTCAGAGGAATGGAGTAAGTGTAAGTGGTCTAGAGATGCCAAGGGAAAGAAGACACGAGATATTATTCTTTCGAAATATTTTTGCCGTGGGGTGAAGCATGCGATATTAGTATTTCTTCCCTTGGTGAAGGTCTTGCGCTTGGTTGATGCTGATAAGCCCTCCATGGGCTTTATATATGATGTAATGGAAAGGGCTAAGAATGAGATTGCAGAGAATTTGGGCGATGATGCAGCGAAGTATGCCCCAATTTGGGAGATTATAGATGATAAATGGGATAGACAGCTCCATAGACCATTGCATGCAGCGGGCTTGAACCCCAAATTCTTTCATGCAGATGCAGATATTGAGTCAAAAGGGGTAATTATGGATGGTTTTAATGAGTGCCTTGAGAAATTAGTTCCTGATCCAAATATCAAAGATAAGATATCAAATGAAGAGCTAATTTCGTACAAGTGTTATTTGATGTCATTTGGGAAAGATATGGCATTAAGGCAGAGAAACAAAGACGAACCAGGTAATATTCTTTTGACTTATGTACTTTTGTTTTATAAAATATAAATTTATAATTTTCTTTCAAGTTCTGATAACGTTAAATACCTAAATTAATTATAAAGGTTGCCCACATATTGCAGCCCAATGGTGGAGACAACATCGGAGTAGCGCTCCAAACCTCCAGAAGATGGCTATGCGGATCTTGAGTTTGACAACTACCTCTTCTGGTTGTGAGCGCAATTGGAGTTCGTTTGAGATGGTATTTTACTATTTTACTATTTTAAAGGAATAAAATTTTATACGCTTTTTTTGTTTATAAGTTCATATTCATTTTGTAATATAGATTCATAAAAGGTAAGAAGATCATAGACCTATAGTAGTTACTTATGAATTATTTTTCCTTATAGGTGCATGCAAAGAGAAGAAATAGGCTCGAGCAAAGAAAGCTCAATGACTTGGTGTTTGTTAGAGAGAATCAAAGGCTCAAGGAGAAAAAAAACCAGCCAAAGAAGGACCCTATCTCTTCAAAAGACATGGAGAATGCTTCAGATTGGCTAGTTAGTGACCCTGGTACTGAGGAGGTCTTCCCTGGGGAGGGTCTGACATGGAAAATGGTCGAGGAGGCTTCAAGGCAAGCTTCTGATCCTAGGAGGGCTACTCGAGCAACTTCTTCTGCTGGTACTTCACGGAGGGAGATAGAGGAAGAGGAGGCAAATTCAGAAGAATCTCTGGAAGAAGAGGAATATGTTGAACAGGGTGATGATTCTGATGATGACGACCTCAATTCTGATGCAGATGAAGGCAATGAAGATGATTCTGATTCTTATTGATGTCTTGATTGTCTTCTCTCTCCTTTTGAAGTAACTTTAATATTTTATCGCACCATCTTGATTTGGGCTTTAGACATTTGGAGTTTGAACGATTTTTATTTAGTTGTGGTTTGTAATTTTTTTGTCTTTTTGGACTATTTTGTTGTGTGGTTTACTGGTTTTTCTATAGTTTTGGAAGTCAGTTTGTTGATGACTTGGAGAGTTGGAGACTTGGAATCTTGGATGTTATTCTGGTTTATTTTATGGATATGGAATATGCCAATAAGGAGAATTTCTGAATTTGAGAGTTGGAGACCTTATAGTAGTAGCCTACTGGACTTTAAAATGTCATGTATGGTTCAAATTTTGGAATAAATTACAAAAATTGACACAACTTTATGCATATATGTGCATTTGGATAAAAAATATATAAAAAAAAACTAAGAACTTGCACCGCAGGGCGCCCGCCTAGGCGCTAGGCCCCAAGCAGGCCGCCTAGCGTTTTTTGAAACCTTGGGTGTGAGGGACACCTCCTAGTCAGGATTTTATAGGTTAGCCTCATGTTTAGCTGCAATCGGCCATGACTTGGAGAATCCAAACAATAAAAATAGAATCCGAGTATTCGCCCTGTATGGAATGGTCAAGACTTATGGGATATAAGTCCGTATTCTGGCACGAGACCATTGCATGGCATGTGCATTTTCATTTTGTACGGGGAAGCCACTCTTCTAAATGCATTATCAAAGTTTAGAAGAGCCAGTGCACATGTGCTTTGAGAGGACCCCTGTAATTGAGTTAGATCATGTCCCACAAGGGTACACCTTTAATCCATTGAGAGCCAAATGATCGGAAGTTCTAGCTCAACGGCTTTGATATGGACAATTATGTGTTCCTACTTTAGACTGTGGAACATAGGTCTATTGGGTCGATCTAAGACTCGACGGAACATCATTCAGGACTAGCCCAATGGAGTACTCCGATACCTATAGTTATTAGCCTAAGATCTCACTATACCTTTTGTTTGATTTTATAATGATGAGAAAAACCTAATAATTGCTCAAACATACTTTAAATATGTATTGTAAATTTTAGAGACTTTTTTGAAATTTTATTTGCCAAAAAAATGAGGGTTTTCAAGACTCAAGTTCCACTTTAGTCCTGACCTGGTAGTGCCATGTGACGTTCGAGTGGCCATAGAGCTGCCACGTGGCACCTCACGCCTCACTCTAGGATCACCGCCCAGCTGGGCGCTAATCCATAGGCAAGGGACTAGATTGGCATTTGGTTGCTTGTTTTATAAGGGTTGAGTTATGGTGCCTTGTTAAATATTCTTAAATTAAAGCCCCATTTTTATCACATGTCTTAATTAACTCACACATAGGTCATGCATGGCATGTGTGAAGTTTAATTAATTTATCTATTTGATNTAAAAAAAAATGCATTTTCAAATTTGAGTT
>NW_006497498.1:952823-974277 GCF_000471905.2 Amborella trichopoda
TTTTGATAAAGTAGAATATCTCTACATGTGTGAGCTTTGCCAATTACTTCTTTGCCCTTTAGCCTTTGTGGTTATCTACTCTAATACATTATTAAAAAAACTAAAGGGTATTTTTATAAGGCCATATTGAGTACAATTGGAACCAAAACATGGGCCAAAGATAAAATGGTAAAGTGGCATAACTTAGGGTTAGGGTGAGTGATAATGGTGTGAAATCCCATCCCTTCATCCTAGTAGTTGGATGGGGATGGGTGGCTAGGTACATTAGCCTCTCATGTGCCTTCGGATTAATGCATCAAGGGTGTTGATTGAGTCCAAAGTTACACCCATGTTATAAAAGCACATCATGAGATCTCAAACCTTAACTATCTCAACTCTTGAGCCATTTTGGAAAATTGGTGCTTCCCTCCTTCTTCTAAGGTTTTGTGAGAGAAAATTGTAGAGAAAGATTTTAGAGTTCCATTAATGGTGATCTTGATGGTGGTCCTGTTTTCTTATGCGTAAGTCCATAGTGTGCATTTATCAAGGTAAACTCCATTGAATTCTCTTTTCTCATAATATCATATTCTTGGCATCTATAGTTGCTAGAGTTTTGAATTTAGAAAAGTTTCATTGATCTTAGAATCCCCATTTGATCATCTTTTTCATCATGCTTATTCACAGTGAGGTCCTTCATGGGTTATAGCCTATACATGAGAATCCACGATCATGCATAGTATCCATTGATTGCTTTGTTTCAAATCCATCAAATAATTGAGTCTCAGAGTGGCACTCAATTTCCAAAACTTTTTCATCACGTTTTTACCTATGGAGGTTCATAATCTTTCCCTAGAAGACTGTTTTGGTGACCGAGGGACCACCGTGTGTAGTTTGGCTATAACTCTCTTGTTCTTTATCCGATTCGATTTAAACATTTTGCATTTTGTGTTAGATGATAATGCCAGTGTGTTGAGATCTTAAGAAGTGATTTTACTGTGTGTAATTGTTTCCCATCTGGATTAGACACTCTTGTGAAATTGAACCACTATTGTACATAGGGAAGGAACAAAATTAAGTCCTTATAGGGCCTGAATGCGTGGCCCCGGCACAAGGGGTTCGAAAAATGACTTCCCTATTTTAATTTGGCATTCTAATTTCCTGTTTAGTTGATTTTATTCTTTAGAATTTTGTTTAGATTAGTTGCATGATGTATTTAAGCTTTGCGACATAGTTATGTAATTTATGCTATGGAAGTGTAATTCATAAGCTAGTCTTGCTTTATATTTAATTGCCCCATAAGGGGTTGGTATTTGAGTTTATTTGCAGTGGTTATACAAGGCTAGAAATAGCTGTAATTGTTATTTAAACGATTGTAACTTATTCACGTAGCTTGGTTTTTAGCAAGTAGCTTGTTGAAAGTGCTCATTTTGCCTTGTTTTTTGGCTTGGAAATTTGCTCTAGTCTTTGTATCCACTATCACTTTCCTTGGCACCACTTTTACAAGGCAGCTTTCAACAAGTCACCACTCTCTCAATAGTCAATACTATTTCATATCCAATCAGTCGTTCTTCCTCTTTCAAATGTTATCACAAGTCCCATGTCTCTTTCCCCCACCCCCTCGCTCTCATAAACACTATGTACCTATCCCAACTTTCTCTCACATGTAAAGACCATCTTGCTTTCTCTTTCATCTGTAAACAAAATATATTGCTTTTCGGTCATGTTTCCCCCTTACCCAGAACAAATTGTTAACACTACATCACTGCGCTATAAAAGTCTCGTAGCAAGAGGGTTACTTTAATAAGTTTCAAATAATGTTGATGGAGCAGATGGTTCACACTCATGGAGCTCCAGGCAAACCAAGAAACATATTGGTGTGTTTCGTCTAGTTCTAATATCTACATGGATGGTTCATATTCATTGGAAACCATTTTGAGTGGCTGCTCTCCTTTTGAATTTCCCTTTGTCCTCCCTACTATGGCTTGGAAGCCCTATGTGAAGGGCCACTGTAATTCCCTTCATCATCTCCACACATAAAACCCCTCCTCCTTGTAATTTTCTTGGTCATTTGGCCTTGCAGAACTCAAGCTCAAGAGGGGCACGGCTTCTCTTCAAGGAGCTGAGCTTGGTTTTATGTAATCTAGAGAGAGGAAATTGGAGAAATAGGGAGAAAAAGAAGAGGAAGGAGTTGTTGTTGGTATGGCAGTGCAAGTAGAAATGGGGTGCAAGACAGGGTCGAATCATCCTGTGTATTGATTTGGGAAGGGATCATTCATGTGGGAGAAATAGAGTGAGAAAGTGGGGACATGTGGGTTGGAGATTATTATGAGATACAGAATAAAAACCAGAGGTGGAGGCAAACTACGTTGTCCAGCAAAATAGATGGAGCTAGCTTACATAAACATGTTTGTCTTTACATTTGCCGGACAGTGCATGTATTACCCAAATGACACATATGTCAAATGATACTTACCCCAGACAGGTGACGAAAGAAACAAAAATAGGGAAACGTGTGGCAAATCCTCATGTCCGGTGTTATTAATAAAGGACAGGTGGGACATTTCTAGAAAAAATTTAAGTTGGATGGGGTGGTCCGCGTAATATTCGGGAAAATACTCCCCATCTTGTAATAAAAGGGACAAAAAGGTGTCCATACATAATTTATGATTTAATATTTGTAACTCTAGCTCTCTAAATTTGAGCTCATGCATTTTCCCATTGGTACATACAAAGAAAAGGACAAAGCCTGAGCAAAGAGGCTCAACGGTTTAATCTTCGTAAAGAACAAATCAAAGGCTAAAAGAGTGTTTCAATGAACACGACTAGAAGGATCTGGTTGCATCGGGGACATGAATGATGCTGGTGAGTGGTTGGTTGAAGAACCTAGGGATGGAGTCCTCCATGGTAAAGTTTTGATTTGGTGCATGGTTGAGGAGGCTTCAAGGGGATGCTTCCGATCCTAGAAGGACCGCTAGATCAACAACACCACTACTCTTGGTTCATAGAGGAGCGGCAGGGAGATAGAGTTGGAGGCTGATTCGGAAAAAACTGAGGGGCATCATGTTGAAGAGGGAAATGATTTGGATGATGAATGCCTTGACTCAGATGGAGGTGCTCGCGAAGCCAATGATTCCAAAGAGGATTGAACTAAAGACAAAATTCTTCTTAAATTATTTTTGTATCGTTTTACTTTAATGGCTTCCCTACATTTGTGGTTTGGATTTTGGATTGTGTTTGGAGCTTAGAGTCCATGAATTATGGACTTATGGTTGCGGTCTTGCATTTTAGTTCGATATTTGAGGACTTTATGGATGTATTATATCTTTTACTCATTTATTCAACTACAATTTGTGGTTGTTTTTCTGAATTCCTAATTCATCTTTGGGGTGAAATTGGCATCCTATAGGTCGGGTGCTCGACATTTCTATAATATATGGTCAATACATAGGGTGATGAAATACAAAAAATAGAGCAGCTCCAGATCCAAAAAACTTGATGGGTAGGGAGATAAAGACGGGAAAGTGGAGAGGGAAGAAAGAAAGAGAACAGAAGGTATACATTGGGTTGAGCATAAGAGTTTGGTTGTGCATCGGGTGCACTCGAGAGTTTTGGCACTAAAAATATAAATGGAGCACATTATGTGTGATATTAGGAGGGGTAACAAAATGTTTTGAAGAGTAAAGGCTTGTGTGGTTGTTTTGGGGTAACATAATGTTTTGAATGTTTTGAAGATGTAGCGTTTGAGTGGTTATTTAGGAGAGGTAGGGTTTGTGCGTTGTTTTGGGTTTTGTGAGGTGGGTGTAGTTTCGATATAGAGGGGGCAGCAAGGATGATTTTGAGTAATTCTTGTGGGTTGTGTAGCTTGAAGGCGATTTAGAGAGTCGGTTGGGGGGGTGGTTAAGGATGAGTCAGAAGTGGTGGGAGGTTTGGAAGGTTTTGGTTAAATCAGGTACGGAGGTTGGGAACGAATGAAAGAGGCGTTCGGGTTGGCTGTGGATGAGTTATTGAGGTGGGAGTAGATGTGGTAGAGGGAGAAAGTACAATTGTTGAGGGGTGGTTTTGTGAGAGATGGATTCTTGATGGCAAAAGGAAATGGCAAAGGACGGGGCAACCCTCTCTCCAAGGAGCGAGGGGTGGTAATGGAGCTGAGGAGGATAAAACCAATGGAGCAAGATAGGGATTGTTTAGCTGCAGACTTGGGAGAGACAAAAATAGAAAAAGGCAGGAGGGGTGAAAGCTAATCATCTTTGTCTAATGCTTTAACACAAAGATCCACAATGTTCCATAGGATTATACTATACTTTCCCATAAATCTACAAAACATGGGAAGAACTAATCAACAAAAAGCATTAATAAATTATCCCATAAAACTGGAAAACATTCCTTGTAGGTGTTAGTAAACTTAGTTTTAATGCATACATTACTGAGTGAATACTGATATATCACAACTGCAAAATGTCAAATGTGATTCAAATTATTCAATAATTTCAATGTGTTTCAGTATGCCGCATTCAGGTGCATATATTTGCACATACACTTGGTTAGAACACGTATAAATGCATAAATATTCATAAATGCTAGATAAATATGACATGCATTTGAAGCGCATATACATTGCATGTGTGTTTGGGACGCCTTGCTGGTCGCCAGCCTAGGCCTAGGTGCCAAGGCGCCCCAGTGTTTTTTACAACATGATTGAGCTACTCACTTGCTTCTTAGTATCTGGATCGACCATGGGCACCAAAGCCTTTGTGATGGGCAAGTCCTTGATAATTGATAAGAAGTATTCCTCCCATGGTGCAAGCAACAATAGGCCCTTCCCCTCTTTTCCTTTGCGGCCGGTTCTACCAAGTCTATGAATATATTGTTCTCGATCAGATGGGAGGCCCATCTACAATACCAGTTTAAGATGAGAAACAAGGATCACAATTTATGAATTATTACACAATAAATTTATAAGGAAAATGAACAACTAAGAGCAAATCATTAAACCATGGATTTTCTGATGATATGTGCATTAAAAGTGAATATAGTTAATATCATAAAATCAAATAAAAAAAAGTGCTAAAACACTTAACCCTGTCACCGCAAGTAGAAATTAGGAAAAAATAATAATTCAAAGTGCATAGAATCTTCGGAAAAGGGGAATTACAGGGTTCAGATAACAGTTGTTCAGGAAGACTTTTTTTTATCCCCCAATTTTTTAGGAATTCTGTTGAATTGAGTGAAAGATATTATGAAGCAATCATAACCTTTTTCAGTGCAAGTGTCCTTTACCCATTGGGTTCAGGATAAGACTACTCACTTCTTTCTTTTTCCGAAAGTCCCTCAAGGGAAAAAATTTAACCTCTTAGTACGTTCTCTTAAACTCAGGATTAAAGTGTTATTCCTGGACTCAAGCACTATAACCTTATGGGAGTCATTTTCATTTACACAGGTGCACAAAAATGTTCTTTTTTGGGCTTTTGAAGAGAATATATCCTTGGTGACTTTTTCTAAGACCAAAGCAATCTATCTTGTCTCCAAGTTCATGGCACAAGCTATCTGTAACCCATGTTGGAAGGACACTTGATAATATTGCCCCTCCACGAAAACCACTTGCTTTTTCAAAACAAAGTATCTTATGAAATATAGATAATTCAAATACCAATATTTCATAGGGTGCTTTATAATAAATAGTGAAATAAGGGTATTTAAAAATACCCATATCTTTTGCACTTTTTTATGTTGGAAGGACACTTGATAATATTGCCCCTCCACGAAAACCACTTGCTTTTTCAAAACAAAGTATTTTATGAAATACAGATAATTCAAATACCAATATTTCATAGGGTGCTTTATAATAAATAATGAAATAAGGGTATTTAAAAAATACCATATCTTTTGCACTTTTTTTTTATCCTTTAAGGAAAATTCAGATATTTGAAGTACCCATATGTCATGGATACCTTTCAAATATGTAGTAAAATAAGGATATTTCAAATCCCTATATTTCCTGCACTCAGCTTTTCTATTTTTAAATTCAAATATAAATTATATGGATAATTTCGTAATTTCACATATTTATCCACAATTCACCTGCTTTATTCAAATATAAGTAACCTAGTGAAATAAAGGTATCCAAAATACCCATATTTATAAAATTCATAGTTCCAAAAAATGGCCCACCAGCGCCTAGGCGGCCGCATAGACAGGCCTAGGCACATCACCCAGGCCTAGGCGGGCCCAATGTTTTTTGGAACATTGACAAAATTTATATTGTTTACAAGGTACATGGAAATAACGGTATTTCAATTACCCAAATTTGGCTGAAAGCAATGGCTTGTAATAAGGGGTTTTGGTAGAGGGGCAATATTATCAATTGTTCCTCTACCTAACCCCGCTACAATCTTGTCGGTTAGAAATATATTTTTTAATTCCATTATTTCAAACCATTGCTTTCAGGGGGGCGGGCTGCTTCTGCTGGGTAGCCCAAAAGATTGTGTTGCTTGAGTCAAACTCTACTATAATCCCAAGGGAATTTATCCCCATAAAAGCAACCCTTTTGAGGCCTTCTAACAGTGCCTTTGCCTCTGGGTAGGTGGAATCATAGTGACCTAAGAATTCAGAGAAGGTCAAAAGGGTAGAGGAAGAGTCAAATATGAGTCCTCCAATGCCTGATGGGCCTAGGTTACCTAGGGAGGACCAATCGATGTCGAGTTTCAAGTATCTGGGGGGGTGTCCATTGGGGTCTAGGTCTCTGTGAGTAGGTTGAGAGATAGAGGAGGCTATCCCAGTTTGTGAGTGGGTTGAGAGATAGAGAAGGCTATCCCAGTTGTTAAGAAAGTTCGCAATTGGTAGAGCAGCAACGATTGGGATGGATATGGTCCATGTGGAGATGAGAACAGTGATTGATTGGAATACTGTTTGGGTGGTTTTCGAGATGCCCTTGAAGGTTCTTGAGTTTCTCTCAAGCCACAAACTCCAAAGCAGAGCCGACACTAAGAGATGCCAAAGTTTTTTCCCATTGGACGAGAACGGTGGAGAGAAGGACTGAAAAAGGTTAAGCAAATTTGGTGGAGAAACTCATCTAAGCCCAAAAAGGTTTCAGAGGGAGGAACATAAAATTAGAGCTACCTTGCAATGGATGAATAGGTATGGGATTGACTCCTCTTCCTGAAGACACAGCATACATTTGTTGGGGAAGCAGTAGTCCAGTGTTAGGGTTTTCCCTCGAAGTAAGACCCAGATAAAGGCCTGAACTTTGTGTGGGATTGGGAGAGACCAGCATTTATTTATGATTGGGCAGTGGGGTAAGGTGGGAAGAAGGGAGGTATAGAATGAAGATACAGCGAAGAGGCCCGAGGGAGCGAGGACCAAATTAGAGAATCTTGAGAAGAAAGGGTGCTAAAGATAGGGTGAAGTGTACGGAGAAGGGATACGAGGAAGTTGGTCTCATTGTCTGAGAGGTCTCTCCTAAAAAAGAGCCCAAACCAGGTTACAACCACTGAAAGTGACAGTCTGCGAATGAAGCTTCTTGGTCACGGGCTAAGAGACAAAGAGAGGGATAGGCTTGAGACAACGGGGTCGATCCTAGCCAAAGGTCGGACCAAAATTTGATTCGAAGACCATGGCTTAATCTAATCCTAATGCGAGTAAGGAAAGCCTGCCTAGTGAATAAGATACCTTTCCAGGCACCCGAAGACCTGAGGAGGGGTTCTGGGTAACCACTCAAGATATTTCGCAGGAATTATCCGTTTCCGTAGGTGGGGGTGGGGGGAGGAGAATTTCCACTGCCACTTGCCCAGGAGGGAGCTATGTCTGATTTTGTAGAAACTGCTGAAAAAAAAATAGTATGTTGTATCACCAAGATCAAGTCTCGCACAATGTGACATAGCTCCTAGATCATTAAGATCTAAAGGGAAGACGCCTCATTGCAGTGAATGGAGGTTCAATGGAAGGTAGGCAAAGGGGGTTAAATGACAAATACAATGATCCTTTTTAATGAAATTCGCCAAATAGTGAATACAACAAAAACTCCTTAGTAGAGTGGTAAAATGCAACAACAGCCAAAATCCCAAGCATTTGAAAACTTCACTCAATCAATCCTAATACTAGGGGTGATGCACTAAAGGAATTAGTCCCCCCCCCCCCTTCTTCATATGGTTGTTTCAGTCATTAATTATTGGATAAATTTTAGGGGTAAATAGGAATAAGAATTTAGGGTTCGGTATTCTTGGGAGTCAAGTTAAAATTTTAATGCTTTTCTTCTAAATTATACAACCTTTTTAAGATGAAGGGGAAAGAGTAATTGGTTTGTGATACTTGTGAAGAACTTTTGGGATGGATTCGCTTGCAGGCTCGGAGAGGGAGCCTAAACGTTCAATCTTTCTTTCCTTTTTTTTTTTTGAGGTGTTATTTGCCTTCCCCCTCCACAATGCATTATGTTTTGCATTTCTAGAAGTTTGAAATTAGGGTTAATATGATCTTTTTGTTGGTGGAGAATGATTGGGGTATTCTTGTCATGGCTAATATATAACAATTGGCAAGATGAAGAGCCATGATCAAATAGTGATCAGGCTTTTTGGTAGTTATTTTATAAATATATGTATTGTGTTTTATTGATAAATAGACGAGTTTGTTCTTTTTAGACTCCTAAAGAGTTTTTTTTTTTTTTTTTTTGGGGGGGGAGGGGGGATAATCTCTCACCTTTTACTTTGATCAAATAGTGATTTGGCTTTTTGGTAGTCATTTATAAATATATGTATTGTGTTTTATCAATAAATCAAGGTTTCAAAAAACGCTAGGCGGCACCTAAGCGGCCTGCCCGGTGCTCAGAACCTCGAGCGCCCCGTAGTTTTAAAAAAACAAGAAACGCATAGATCGCCTAGGTGCCCGCCCAGATACATCCGCCCGTGTAGGGCCACTTACGTCTAAGCGGGCGGATTTTTGGTCTAGGCCGCCTAGGCGCCAGGCAGGCCGTTTTTTAAAACATTGTGATAAATAGGCAAGTTGGTTCTTTTTAGACTCTTAAAGAGTTTTTGGGGGTTGGCGAGGGGGGGGGGGGGGGTGAGGAGGGGGATGTGGGGTTATTCCTTTAAAAGCTTTGAGAGAGAGCATAAACTCTCACCTTTCACTTTTATTTTTTCAAATTGTTTTAGCTTTCTCTGTCCGCACTAGTAGGCAATCGAGCTTCAAAAGATCCGAACATCACAATGGCACCAAAGACTGGTCCTAAAATCTAGGATATATTGCAACAGTTCATGGAGATCTGTATCAACAACTCAAGGTGAATCTGAATCAAAACATGAAGAGTTTGAGAGAAGATTTTTTATTACAGGTTGGATAACTTCAAGGAGAATCGATAAATTAGATCTACAGTTGGAACAATTAGAAGAATATTTTTTGTGATTAAGAGGTCAATGTTAATTCAATAGATCGAACATCAAATCATAATTAGGACATCAACACAAAACCCCCACAAATTCCAAAAGAAAATTAGGTTGCGTCATGTGAAGTACAATCCTTTGAGCACAAAAAAATAAGTTGAGATTATGCTCAATATTACACAGTCCAACTGCAAATTCTACATTAAGTATTCTATTAGTTGATTGATTAAAGTGGAGAAAAAGCCTAGATGAATGGTGGGTCTCCATCACCACTACTGAAGAACCATCTGAAGGATATGAGGAACTCAACAACCTTGAGGTAGTAGTTCTCCCAACCCTAAGAAAATGATGCAGTTAGGGCTTATTTTTGGATTTCTAGACATTTGAAATTAAGGTCAGTTTGGCCTTTTTGGTTATAGAGATTTAGAGTCTTTGTATCTTTTGTTGTCATAGATATATTAGGGGTATCTTTATCATGGCTAATATATGGGAAGATGAAGGGATAAAATTTAATTGTAATTAGGTTTCTTGAAGAGTCAAAATAGCAATGAGATTCTTTTCACATAAATATACATATTGTATTTTGTAAATACAGAGATGAGTTCTTGTTTTAAAGACAGAAGAAGAGTTGTCGGAGTGCATTCGTTTGCAAGCTCTGAGAAAGGGCATGATTTCTCACCTTTCACTTTTACTTTTCATTGTTTTAGCCTTTCTCCTTCTGCATATGTCAGATATCACCAAAGAGAAGGGAGAATAGAGAGACAAGAGAGATAACTGAAAGAGAAGTTTGGAAGTAGAAGAATAGAGGGGAGAGTGATATTAGAGACTATTCCAGAAGACAATTTCAAGATAAAGGAATTTTGAGATGTCTACCATTCTAGTGAGACAGGAGTGAAAGTTAGCCATTTGATATAGACACATAACATATATATGTGTGTGTGTGCACGCGTGTGTGTGATATGTGAATATGTGTGCAGGGTGTGCGTGTGGGTGTGTGTTTTTGTATCATATGTACATTCATTTGGATTCTTTCTTTTAAAATTCAGTGAGATTCTCAAATGCTTTTCTCACTGGAGCGCACACATGGCTGTATGAGTACTTGTACTAACCAAAATAACAGAAGAAAGAATACACTGCATCACCTGTATGACAAGAGTGACATCTGGGTAATCAACCCCTCTAGCAGATACATCAGAAGTTACAAGGATAAGACCTTTTGATTTTCTAAACTCATCGGACACCCTTGTTCGGTAACTCTGTGTCTTTCTAGAGTGGATCTCCCGTACATTTAGCTTCAACTCAGAAAGTAGCTCAGCAACAAGCCTTGTAACCATTGCGGTCGTACAAAATACAAGAACCTACAATTTTCACATGAAGCAGAAGTTATGGAAACAAGAATTTAAAGGTAACTCTGCAACTATGGTAAAATTTTGCTAACCTTATAATCAACATCCTCTGCAATGTGCTCCTTTAGGAGACAATACAGTATTGGGAAATGTTTATCGAGAGGAGCAACCAGGTGAGCTTGCCTTACCTTCATTATCAAAATGAAACACAGCAATTCAGAATACAAAAATAAACGCATAAGAGTATTTTACGTCAGTTAATGACCAAATATTAAGACCTGTGAATGTGTTTCTTCACTACCCTCTTCAACAGTGTTGATAAATTCATGGTCCCTTCTCAAAGCAATATGACATATTTGGCGGACCTGCAAGCAATGGACATGTTAAAGTTACTTGCCACAAGAAAAAGGTCGAAAAACTGTGTTGACTAAGAGATGCATATCATATAACCTCCTCTGGAACTGTAGCAGAGAATAGCAGTGTTTGTCGTTGTTTAGGAACAGAGGCTATGATCCTTTCTATATCTCTTCGGAATCCCATGTCCAATAAATGGTCGGCTTCATCAAGTACAAGCACTTTCACGCCCAATAATCTTGAAGAAAATCCAGATGTATTTTCTATATGATCCCTGAGCCTTCCTGGTGTAGCCACCAAAATCTGCATATTTAATATTTGCAGAGAGTGATAATCGCAAAATAGATAATGTGGGAGGGAGCCATCTGGTAGTGGTAGAAAATTTACATCAACATTACATTTGATGTGCAATGTACAATGCAGCAATGCATACAATCTTTCTGTCTTTAGATGAGCAATGCACATAATCTCTAAAAAGGAATTGCAAAAGTAATATCAAAAGAGAAAATGAACAAAGACAAGTAGAAGGCAGAAAACTGTAAAGAGAAACAGCAAAAAGCAGACCACAACATATCCTAGAGTGAAAGCCACATTTAAAACAAACATAACCTAGAGTGAAATTCTCTGCATATGGAACACGTTCCAAAATTTTGACATTCTAAATGAGACAACAAAACTTACAAACTACCCATACAGGCCTCAGGCACATCGGTCCGATATTTTGTTCTACACTTCAAAGAAAAGTTAAAATGATCACAGGACAAAATAAATTATTTCGCAGGACTTTGCATTAAAGGTGGGAGTTTATATTTACAAGCTGACTATCCAATGATTGAGTTGCTTTGGTAATTTGAAAAGCCAATGAGGAAGCATAAGAGAAGGGATAAAAGAGTATTAACTTTCTCCTGAAACTATGAAAACATGATTAATAACAAGAGAATAGAAAAACACACCATAAACAGAAGCTTCCGACGAAAAAACATAAATACAGCTATAACAGTGCTTGTAGCCGCTTCTTACTCCTCTAATTAACCAAAAGAAAGATAAAAAAAACCTGGCAAGGATTTGCTTGTAGCCGCTTCTGCTCTAGAGGCAGCCTAGTGCCTCCAATGACAACTTGTACACCAATATGAGGATGATATTTCAATAATTTATCAGCCTCTGCTGCAGCTTGACTAGCAAGCTCTCGGGTAGGACAAATCACAAGCACATTAATGGGAGGCCTCCTTTCATCACGATCAACTGGGGGTTGCTTTACAATTAACTCGATTGCCGGAAGCTGAAATTAAGTGTGACCTTTTCATTTCAATTTTATGCACAAAATGATGATAAATCAATTTGGTAGCCATGATGCTCAAATAAAGCAGGCAGCAGAACATGGACTTTACCAAAAATGCTACTGTCTTTCCAGTGCCTGTCCTTGCCTTGGCTAGAACATCCTTTCCTGAATCAGTAAGATTGAGCATGGTCAGTGCTTGGTTTTCTTTAGGCTTCCCATTTAGAAAATAACAGTAAATATCTCACAGAAAACATAAAAGATGGAGCAATCCAGTGAGATGACAGCCCAGGTGTTTGCAATTGATTTCTGGGCAGGCCATCTCAGCCATTGATTGCATGCCCCAATCAATGGGCTGCAAATCAATGGCATGGAGGTGAAGACACAACCAGGCTGTCATTGTATATGAATAACGAACTTCTCTCCAAAAATAAGCAAACCAATTTGATATGTTTTTCATGTATAATGGATTGCCAATTAAGAAATAGTGAATCAGGCCAATTAGCATTGGAATCCAAATGTTCATATGTCATAACGCTGCATTAACCTAAACAAGTAATATATTATACAGATTTCACAAATAATAAAGTGGCAAACAATTCAAATACATATTCCAGTCAACAATCAGGATACTATAGGGGAAGAGTAAAGGGCCTGTTCCTTAGAGGTAATAGGGCAATAGAAAACCAACTGATCCCAAATGTTTCAAAGCCTTGTGAATAAGAGAGGTGTATAAGAACACCTTTCATTCACAAGGGCATTGGGACTCAGTATGAGAACTTGAGACTCGAACTTTGCTCCATTGGGTCACCCACGATTAGATCAGTGCAAATCTTATTCCGTGATGTTTAGACCAGACCAGACCAGCCGGTTCGGACCAAAAACTGGTGAGGCCTGGCTTGATTGATCCTCCCCCTAGACCGGCAGGTCCATCAAACCAGGGTTGGCCTAGTGGACTAGCCAATGCACCAGTCCAACACCAAACTGGCCAGTCCCAATTGAAGGCAGAAAACTATGATTTCTTTTTCTTTTCTTTTTTTGAATATTTAAAATATTTTAACCAACTTTTCTTTGGCCTTTTGAGTTCATTACAGGGCATATTATTTAGTCATTTTCAAACACTTTTTAGGTTACAAAATATTTTTAGCAATAGAATGGTCGTTTCGTGACTCTCTCTCTCTAAACTGAAAAAAAAATAATCAGTTTTTTTAGGGCTCTTACAAATAATGAATTTTTTTCTGAATAATTGCTTTGGGATGTTGCTTGCATTCATTGTTAATATGAACTAACTTACTGCTTTCATTTATTTCCAAATATTTTTTTTTGTCTCTATTAGTTGTTCAACCTTTTTCATTATTAATAAGTATTGAGTTAGTTGGGGATTTGTATGTTTTTTAGGCCTATGGGATGTGGACGTCTGTTTCGTATCTTCAATAGTTATCCGCAATGTGTTAAAACTTAGGGGAGCAACTCGAACTCACCCGAGTAACCTTAGCTTGCCTGAGTCCCTCCAAAGTTGGGGTACATAATTAACATAAATTTTATATTAAGAACTATAGTTCATTTATCATTTGACTTCATCTTTGATGAAATCAAAGACAACACATGACATATTTAGTTATGTTTATACTTTGTAGGGTTTTTATTTTTTTATTTTCTAATTTTATTATAATTTTTCATTTCTTTGAGAAAATGATCTTTAAGCAGTGTCCTTTTTTTATAACTTCCGAAAACTTTTACTCATCTCTTATACACATTTTCTATTGGTTATCATTCTCTTTGCTTTTTCCCCATTTTAACAGATTTTTATGGATTTTCCTTATTTTCTATAACTTTTCTTGGACATTTTCAAGCTCAACCGGACTGGGGCAAGTCGACTCGGACTCACCCGAATAACTCAGCCAGGCGGCAACGGTGTTCTGCGGATGAGCCGAGGTCTAAAACCATTGGCTTTTTACTTGTTTCATTGCTAATCAGTATTGAATTAGTTGTTAACTTGTACTTTTTTGGGCCTATGGGATATGGATTTAGGTTTTGTGCCTTCAATAGTTATTCAATTTATTGATTATTAATGCGTACTGAATTATTGCTTAATGGGTTATTTTTGTTTCTAATAGTTTTTTAATTATTTCTAAATTTTCTATATTTTCTATATTTTCTATTTTTCCATAATTTTCTCTATTTTTCCATTTTTGTCCTGAGTTTTCTGTTTTTTTAAATTTTCTACCCACACAGGTCCAGTCTAAACAACTATGTCCTATCAACTTGTAACATATAAGAATGACAGAAAGTAGGTTAAACTAGAGATTTGACTTAATCTACTTGGTCAGTCTTATGAGAATCAAGTGAGCCTCATCACATATTTACAAATACCCAGCACAAACACTACCTTTTAGAATAGCGGGAAGAGTTGCCTCTTGCACAATAGTCATTCTTTCATATCCGGCTGATTTTACTCCTTTTAAAGACAGGGGAGAGACTGCACATTGATCGAACCTACAAGACACACACACTGTCAAGAACTACAAAGAACATACAACACCAGCCGAAGAAGGACACACACACTGTCAAGAACTACAAAGAACATACAACACCAGCCGAAGAAGGAATGCATAATTAGAATGTATGTTTCTGCACATGAATTGCACAGACACCCACACAACAACGAAGAAAATACTAATGCTAAATTAATAATTCTAAACGTGCAATAGCCATCATAAATCTCATACCAAGTCTACATTAAAACCTGTGGAACCCATAATGCTCACGTTATAGCTTTGCAGAAAGCAAGCGAAACAATCATCAACAGAAATGATTCAGCCGTATGCTTAGTTCATCTTTTAAGGGTTGCCATGAGTTGCAAATGGAGGGCAAAGAAATCCTCTCCCCAGAAATGCGATGCAAAACAATGACATGGAGAGAGAGACCAGAACTGACGCTTCTTTAAAAAACACAAAAAAAAATTGAACTGAAACCCTAGTGCTCATGTTCCAAAATGGTGTAAGAATTGGGTTGTATGGGCATTTATCAAAAAACGCCTACTTTTGTGAAGGTAAAAGTGAAGGAGAAACTTCATGTAGTGCATTGGTCCTTGATAACAGAAGCACTCTGAAGTTATCTAAAAAATTGTAGTTGCGGATAAAAAAAATATCATAATATCATATTTGTCATGTGAAGAAAAGAATATTAAATTCCCAACAAGATTTGCATGTGCTAATATGAGGGCAAAAAAAAGCGCCTCATTTGTTCTGTTACACCACAGTCATGTTAAATTCATCAATTAGAACACAATAAATTTCTATGAGAACCTTCTTTTCATGATTAAAAATACTATATCGAATCCCCCTTCGGCAGATAATTAATCTAATCTAGTAGGTCAAAAAAGCTCAAATAAGCCCATCAGTGATCTAATGAAAGAACACATTCACTCTCAAACCGACATGGTGAGCATAAATTTTTGTCATAGATTTGCAAAAGGAGGCCATAATAAGAGTGAGGACCTTAAACTTTCCCTTAACCCATCCCAAGCCCAAAGGAGGTGTGTTTGCATTAGGTAGGCAGCCAACGTAAAACTTTACCACATCTTATCATAAATCCTAAATCTATTAGAATGGAGGAACAAGATTCATGTAGCCGACCCCAAATCACTGGGATAAGGCTTGCATGATGATGATGATTTGCAGGAGGCCATAAAGATATGGGGCATTATGCTCATTAACATTCACTTGAAGCAAAAGGCAATCCACTTCGATGTGTTTCACACATTTATGATGCACATGATGGTTGATATCTTAAACTTTAATGACATATAGTGAGAGAAAAGCATACTCACAAATCACAAATCACAAATCACAAATCTTTAAGAAGCCCATAATGGTCAGAACAATTGCCATGTTTCTCTCCCAAATAAGACTGCCAATGGACTTGGCTGGCCCATGGACTTTCAAGGCGGGCCAAGATTCGGGCTGGTTTCGGGCTTTAGGCCAAATTCGATCCGGTTATAAAAGAGCCTGTTTTTCTCGAGTTGGGTTGTGTCAGCCCGAAAGCCCAACCTCCTTAACATCATCTCTACCCCTCTCCCTCTGTAAGCGTCGCTCACTGAGCTTTTCTAGCAGTTGTTCTCTTCTTGTGAGAACTTTGCTAGCCACCAAGTGCTTGAGAAAAGTTTTAAAACATTCTTGTGCAAAAAAGGCAGGGAACTACCTTGTTTTCGCTGTTAGACGACCTTGAGTTCTCTACAACTTCCATGGAGGTTTCTCTTTGTTGGCCATTTTGTGAAGTTGGGGTCTGAGATTTTATCGGTTTCGCTTTTCTCTCCCATGGATGGGGTAACATACTGGAAATAGAGAGAAAAGTAGATGAAATGCCCATCGTTTTTAGGAGAAGTTTCGCTTGCTTTAGGAAAAGCAAACATGAATGAATATGAACAGAGAGAAGAGAGGAGTTAAACATAGATTGTAGGGCGAAAGGTGCATTGAATGTGGGGTTATTTTATGCAGCAGTTAGCTTGCAAAGAGTCGAAATTATAGTTTTGGGGGTTTTGAATGGGTGGGTTTCCCTAACAATTTAATGGTGTGGTTTCAACTTTCAAGAGAGAGAAGAGAGAGATGAGAGAGAGAGACTTTTGGGGGAGTTAAACAGAGATAGGGTGAGGGAAGAAGAGAGAGGGAGCAGTGGGCCTGCATGATCCTTTCTCCCTTTTACTGTATGCTCCTTCCTCATCTTGTATTTGTCTCTCATAAACATGGTAGAGAAAAACCAGGGACCCATAAGAAAGACTCCTCATCTAGCTAGAAACTAAGTAGGGTGTTCTTCATCTAAAGGTTCTTCATATCATGAACTTCTCCAAGTCAAACTCTTCTTGTTGCGGGAGAAGGTTCAAGTAAGCTCGTCAGGTGCTGGAGTATGGAATTCCTCCTCCCATTGCTAAAGCTTTCTCTTTTATCGGTATTCAAACAGGATCACATAAAATCTTTCCTTTCACCCTTCTGGCAAGGGTTTGAAGTGGGGCTCAATAGCTAGGAAACTCAAGTCAAGGAGGAAGGTGTTGTACTATTGGGCAAGTAGCAGTTGTAATCTCAGCTTTCTTGTAGCTTTGAGATTGGGACATGCCCTTTCGGCTCCAAGCTCAAGTGCAAGCGGAGTAAACTTGTTCAGCCCAACATTGGGAGGGACAAAGTCCACTTGCTATTAGCTTACAAAAATCTCTCCACTCACATAGTCAACTGCGCTTGCCGTAATCAAATCCAGATCTTGTTCCTTTGCGAGAGGAAGTCAGAATGAATACCGACACTCCTTGACTACGGGAAAGTGGATGGCCTATGTTGAAAGAGAAGGCGGCTGTAGAAATAGACTCTTTACGGGCAATGAAAGCGGTAGGACAAGTGAAACATTCTATCTTTGTCAAGCTTGAGGTCAAGGGCATGAGAGAAAGAAAGTTCTTGTTAACAGGTTCCGAGTAGCAAGTGGTAAGTGACGCAATTCCTTCCGAGAGTGGATGTTAGTGGATCAGAGTCAACTCTATCTTTTCGGGAGCAAAGTCGTAACAACTACCGTTCGAAAGACGCTCCAGCACCGTAGATAGAACCGTTCTTTCTTTGCAGTTACGGTAAGCAAGTCCATTAGTACACAACACTCATTTATAAAAGGCGAATAACTGAAACCGACAATGCGCTTTGTTTTTTGGTTTGAACTTATAAGAGCTTTGAAGTTGGAACTCAAAGCTAGTAGTGCGTTAAGCAAGTCCAGTGCTATCGAATTAGAGAATTCCCTCTTTCAATATCGCCCGTCAGTTTATATAGTTTAGAGAAAGCAAGTGATGTGATGAGATCTGTCTTTCGGCTTAGCCGATCAAAGAGAAATCTCTCCTCAAGGGAAACTCTTTTTGTAGCGAGTTACAAGAAGGCAGTAAGTTAAGGAAGCCAAGCCCTTCTAATCTTTATAGATAGGGGTTAAAATCAATTCCTTTCCTTTCCATGTCAGATAGCTAGGCCCACTAAGGGTAAGTGATAGAGTAAGGGAGAAATAACTCATATCGTAGTCAATTGAGGGAGAGTGACTTTCGGTTACGAGAAGCAGCAAAGTTCAAAACTCTCGTGAAGAGAAAAAAAACTAACCAGCGACCCATTTGAGACCTTGATTTTCCATCTTGTATCTCTCACATGTCCTCTTTCTCTCTCTAGATTTTGATTTTTCATTATCAGTCACGGGCTTTCTCTACTGGAGAAGAAACCCAGAGAGAGAAAATAGGGACTTTTTTAGGGGGGTAGATAGAGAAGTGAGAAGAAAGAGAAAAATCAACTTTTGAAAAGAGAGAGAGGCGGTGGTTTGGGAGGCGAGGAGAGAAACATGGTGGGTGGCTGGCTGCATATCCTCCACACCTTTCCCAAGCCGTTTTATACAGTTTAAATATAAAAATGGGTGCAGGCTGGGTTCGGCCTTTTTTGGGCTGGGTTGGGCCAAGCCCAAAATCATTTCTTTCAGACCAGGCTAGGCCGGTCTTTTTCAGATCAGGCTTAGACCAGCCAGAGCCCGACCCGATGGCAGTCCTACTCTCAAATAAAATGGCAATAGAACTCAATATATCCACTCATGGAAACCAAATTAGAATGGATTTGTCTAGCTGTAATTAGCAGTAATTGCAGTTGTTTAAGTGTATTTTGAGTGGATCTGCATTTCACATAATTATTGGATAGGGTAAGAGTAGGACTTGGATGAGCTGGAGGTGTGGAGGTGTGGAGCAACAATGATGAATGATGAGCGGTAAAACGGTTGTATATTTGTGACAAAAGATGGATTCCACCTTCCATGAGTATTGTAGAGTTGAATTTCACATGCATGCCTAAAGTTAACGTCGGGCATTAAACGACTTTAAAATGCTATACAAAACCGTATGGTTGCAATTTGGGTTCAAGGCAGTGCTGTTCTGGAAGAACAAATAATCCTAGCTAGAGAGTTTAAAGGGCGAACTGTTGTTGAAAGTGCATCGGCAAACAGCATTGGGTGGTTAAGAGTTCCTCACTTTCTCCAATCATGTGGAGAATGGGTGAAATCGTCTGACAAATGAATGACTTAAAGCAAAATACTGTAAAATCAATGTTGTACATGTACCAAGGCAGGCCATAGAAAGCAAATGAACTTTAGCTATTGAAGGGCCCCTTATAGCACTTGCAACTTCCTGTTGCACTTTGTTTAAACAAAACTTCTCATCAAAGTCATAGAAAATTTTAAAATTACATAAAGGAAAAAAGATCTCATCAAACATTGAACCTGCAAAAGGAGGATTTGAGGTTTTTTCATTGACCTGTATGAGATGTCATGGGTGATGCTTAAATGACAAGCAACCCAATGGATCAATAGTGTAGCATGAAAGGTAATGTACATTTTGATAATCCAGCAGCAATCTTTTGGAGTATTTGAAAACAAAATAAGATTATGATCATAGTCACCGCATTTTCTGATAATCCAAGAACAAGCTTTTGAAGTATTTGAGAATAGAATAAGAATATGATCATAGTCACCGTATCCAAGAAGGTGGCCATTCCAGCTCCGGAAGCTCAATCTTGCACTCCAGGGTAAGGCATCTTGATTCTAGGCGTTTTTTGATTTTAGGGATCTCGATCTGCAAAATCGGGATCCAAATCCGTAGTCAACGGGATCCAAATCCCACTTATCCAAATCATGAGTCAACATTTAATTAGAATTGAGCCTTCACAACTTGGGAATGAGCCTCTTCTACATTGGGAGCAAGGTCCACCGACACACTTGGAGATCATTTACAATGAGAATGTGAATCACCAAAATATTTTAGTAGTTGTGAATGGCAATCATTTTGTCTAAACTATGAGCTATATACAATTTGATAGAGATCCCAAATTAGGGAGGTTCTTTATTTTTTTTACATGTACAATATATGTAAATGGCCTTGGTTTCTTATATATTTTACACATGTACAATTTGCACACCTTGTGAGTCGTGAATTGTGACTAGTTTCAAAGACAGGCGACAGGAGAGGGCAGGGAGAGAGAAGGAAGTAGATAGAAGAAGATAGTAAGGATAGACGAGTTGTGGTATTATAAGCAAGGAAAGAGGTCGCAATGCAATTGATAGGCTTAACCTCCTTGTGGCTAATTCATTGCGTCATGTCCCCCTCTCATTTGGGTGGGTTGATTTTGTGGGGGGAGAATGCAAGGGGTGCAAGAAAGAGAGATCACATTGTGCCCCTTCGAGAGATTTGGAGAGAATGAGATAGTATGCAAAATGCCCCAAAGTCTGTATATTTGAGAGAGAGAGAGATCTTTTTGCCACTTGAGAGAGAGGGAGATCGCTAGCAGCGTAGCATTGTGAATGGAAAAGCAGCGATGGCATAGCCCACCACTCTTTGATATAGCACAAAGAGAGTCAAAGTACAAAAAAAATTTAATTTTTAACATTAACAATATAAAGAAGGAGAAGGAAAGAGAAAGTGAAAGATAGAGACTTTTGCCCTCTCATCGACCATAACATCACTGGCATCTAATTGAAAGGAAATAAAGCAGGGAAAACAAGGTCAAGGATACTGAGATTTGAATCCTCGTATTGATTGTTGTTCCTAACTAGAGTACCCTAGTTAAGTGATCTTCTGGACCTAAAATCCTAGACAATGTTAAAAATTCAAACACCTAGACACCTAGGTAGTCTAGGCAGCCAAGCGAACCTTAGGGCCAAGGCAATCGCACTTTGAGAGCATGTATTTGGGAGCCCACCTATGCACGCTTTCGCTGCTTTGATATTGCCTGCCCATGTGCCTATGTAGAAGAACAAGGAAAAAATAAAAGGGTTATGTCTTTCCAACTTAACCATAGGAAGTATTTTTCTTAAAGAAAAAAAAAGGAAAAAATAGGTTGAAATATTTGGCTTATGCAGTTATGTGTTTCTAACAATTATCTTATTTTAAAAGAAAAGGATTACATGTCTCTATGACCATCAAATCTCTTTCTTCAAATAGAAGGGTCGTGTGTCGCTACACCAAAGGAACAAAGACTGGAGGGCCAAAATCAAAACATACTGAAGGCCTATCTTGTCTCTACACCATCACAATAGATATTGGGGGACCAAATCCGAAAGAAATTGAAGGCCTCTCTCTCTCTCTC
>NW_006497498.1:974297-997402 GCF_000471905.2 Amborella trichopoda
ACGTACGTACGTACGTTACTACTACTACTACACTACTACGTACGTACGTACGTACGTACGGTAACGTAACGTAACGTAACGTAACGTACGTACGTCTCTCTCTCTCTCTCTCTCTCTCTCTCTCTCTCTCTCTCTCTCTCTCTCTCTCTCAACTCTTGTATGAGTCCCCCTCCCACTCTTCTAGGTGCCCCCCCCCCCTCTCCTTTCTTTCGAGGGGGGGCACCTAGGTATCTAGGGGCCCACAAAGGTGGCTAGCTAGACGCCTAGGCAACCGATTCCGTTTTATCCAACATTGGTCTTTAACTAAGAAAATGGGGGCCCAAACTACTGAAGGAGGTCTAAAGCTCAAATTTAATGAAATTTGATTGTTAGGTTGGGAGGTGTAGCTACAGATAGGCTTGGCAATGTTGGAATTATGTCCTTTAAAGGCATTAAATTCTGACATTTTAAATAGCTCTTAACTTCAGAAGTGATAGAGCAACATGAATCTAAGATCTTGGCGCACTGGGACCGAGAGTCATAGAACCCTGAGTGAGTCATGAGGAGGATCTATATGTATGAGAGGTACCTAGAGGGTCTAGGGTTACCTCTTGGTTGGGGTCGGCTATTATGTTTGTGCCTCATGACTAGGTGATGAGTCAAGGCGATACAATTTATGTGGTTATATGGTTGTAATATGAGCTCAATGAAGAGATAGCCCTGCACGGGAAGGTTAAGGCTAATAGAGGGCATTGGGCCTAAATCCCCGGCTCTTAGAACCTTCTCATAGCATGTGTATAAATAGTCGCAATGCAACAGAAGCTGCCCTTCCAAAGATCCATTGGTAAGAGGTATGCACATGTGCTAAGAGAGGAACCCGCGCACCATGCGTGCGCATGTCCTTTAGGGCGTGCACCAGAAATCCACTTATACTTAGGGATTCAGGGTTGCTCATTGCTTTGACTTTGATAGACTAAGATCATGAACCCATGATTCTACATTGTGGCTGATGAGTCTATTGGTCGTACTAAGAATGTGACTTTGGATTCTGGGTCTAGCCGAGTAGAGTGCTTGTTAGTTGTTTAGGGTTTCACCACAATTTATAAAACATCACAGTGGACATGAACTCCCAAAAATGAGAGTTCAAAAATAAGGGATCTATAGGCACGAGAGGAGCTCGCTTTCTTCAAAGTGTTAAACGTCTCCCGTCTCGGTAAAATCCAAGGTACAAACGGGTCCCGGCGAGTACACTCCCAGGATACAGCCAAATCGAAATACAAATCCTGAGTCCCTGAGTTGCACACTCATGAGACCCGTACAAAACCACAGTCACAAAAAATACTAATATATCTTTCCAATTGGCACGGTTCCACAAACATCAATTGGAAACAGACTTATCTCTCTCTATAAAAATCATCATCCAATCGGTACAATAAAAATAGTGATTACGATGGCAAACTCCTCTCAATACAAAATATATCATCCAATCTGTATACTATAATAAATATTGATGGGAACAACTTCTCTCTCACTAAAAATTGTCTGCCAATCGATAAAATACAAACTTTGATTGGGTACAGAACAGATGAAAAAAATTTTGTATAAAAAATATATTAAGTTCAAAAAACTTACTGGATGACAAGAGAGCCACGCATCAGAGAGCGAGATAACCATACATTAAACAGAATCCATCGTTCACTTCATGATGCCATGAAATAGTCATCCAGCTCATGGAGAAAAAACTGTCCATCGCTTCTGTCTAAAATTTTAGTGAGAGAGCCAGCTAACTTAGAGGGAGAAAGGAGAGAGTAAACCTACTCTCCAGTTATTGATGAGAGAGAGAGTTCTTGTTATCAACAAGAAGCTCCTATTTGAGAGAGAATGATAGTGTACGTTTTAAAATAAGAAAGAGAGAGAAAGCAATAAAACAATTGAAAAGGGGGGTTTAGAAGCCACGTAAGAGGTGGTAAAACCACCTCATGAAGCAAAAGATGAAGCAAAACATGTTGGACCAAAGGTCCATCCTACATAAATAGACTAACAATAAAAGTTTAAAAATAAAAGTTATTTTGAAACATTTTTCTTTGCAAAAAAGCTAACAGTGCTTTGATTCCTAATTCAACTGCAAGGATCCTAATTTCCCTTGTAAATGTTTTTAAACAATGTTAAAATGATTTATTTGGATGAAAATCATTAAAATGATTTTTGTAGATTTTTTGGAAATTTTTTTAGATTTTTTTTAGCAAGAAAATGCATTTTTCGAAATTGTTTGGGCTTAATGACAATTGAGGACAATTCCCCGAGACTCACACGGGACACCCAAATGGCCAATGGGTGTCCACGTAGAGGTCTAGGGGGTCCCACGTCAACCCACATGGAGGGTGATTGGGCTGACGTGGGGGGTGACATCAACCCGACTTGGGAACCCCCATGTCCATTTGTATTTTGTTATATTAAGTGAGGGGCATTGTATTATTGTATTTTACATAATATAGTGATTTTGGAAAAATGTTTTAAGCACATGTTAAATGTGAAAAGAAAAAAGTTTGTGCACATGTGTGAAGCTTCTAAAAGGGGTTTGTAACTACAAGCCTAACCCTACGGGTATGTGGTAATTATGCACTTAACCACCTAGCTTATGTGGTATGATTTCATTAGCCCCGCATGCTCTTATAAAATAGAGGGAACTTTTGAAATTTGCTTTTTGCTAGAATTTTGTGTTTTTGACAAATTAACACACAAGGGTATTCCCTCCAACTTAGTTTTGGTTTAATTAAATATAAAGAGCATGGGTATTTTAATACAAGGGAAATTGCAATAAATTAAAAGAGAATAAAGGTGTTTAAATCCATACCACACATCTTGATGGCATGATGGTGGATGGTAGGCTAGGATCAAGCCTCTCTTTATAGCCATTAGATGATGACATAGAGAGCCAAGATTCATTAATCTAAAAGCATTTATACACTTAATAGATAGAAGCTTATAAACACCCCTTTAAGCCTTCACCCCATAACACATGAGTTCACTCTCTCTCTCTCTAAGTGGCACACCACTCTCTCTCTCTACCCACCTAAAGTGACACGCCCCTATGCATTCTCCTCTTCCTTTCTCGCTTAAAAGTTAGATTGAAGGTGATGTGAAAGAAGGCTCCATTGAAGCTCCTTGCTGACTCCATTAATAGTGATCCAAAGCTCAAATTCAAGTCATAGATGATCTAGTCTTAAGGCATTCATCAACTAAGTTAGATCTCTTCAATTTCCTTTTATTCTAGTTGATTCTTCTTGCTGTACATTCCTAATTACAGCAAGCTATCATCATCATTTTGATGTTAGATCATTGATATCTTAGATCTACCTTGATCCATATAGTTGTAGGCATCATCTATGCACAAATTGATTTAGTTTCCATGAGCTTTTACCTATAAATTTTGGAGCATTTTTCACTGATATTTTTCTGAGATTTTCATGACCAAATCAATCAATTAGATCTTCTTTTGATGCCTCAACTTGTTGTTTTCATAAGAAGAGATTATGTCGTATTTATGTGGCTCGATTTGTGATCTCAATTGAACCGATTTTGTGTTTTAAGAGCCTCAATTTCTCCCACGATTTTTCCACATGATTTGATCACTCGCTTTAAGTGTATATCAGTAGATGCTTAGTTTCCCACTCTTGAGATGATGAATTTGGTCGAATTTTGTGTTATGCCATCACATGTTACCCAATGGCACATATCTAGACCCAAGGCCATAAACCACAGGCACCTAAGAGCTCTAATCGGCTTTCCATGAACATGTTGCATTATACACTTGAGCATATATTTGTTGTTATATTGGATGTTATATTGAGTTTTATGAAGTCCATTGATGTATAATTTTGCATTATAATTTTGAGTGGAGCAGAATTTTCAAAAGCACCTCATACATGTAGTTAAGTGGGGAGGAGATCCCCTTACCTCATACATGTGTAGTTTGATGATCTCTTTGAGTACTTTGTTTTGTTGATGGACAAGGGACCCTAATTGAGTTGTATCATATGTTTTTTTAGCGTATTTTGAAGTCAATTGTTCACTGTAATCACAGTAACCTTGCTGTAATTCCAAGTTTTAAGTTCAATTTCAAGTGTATTGTGTAAAATTTAAGTTGTATTGTCTCAAGTTTTGACATAGTTGTACTCCAAGTGTATGAGATTTAGTTTCTATACACCCTCAGGCAGAATATTTATGATGTAAGATCTCCCACTTGGGGAGATAGACTTGGCAGAATAGTTAAGAACTACATGAGTTGGCTAGCATATGTGACTGAGTGGAAGCTAAAGCAAGAACCCGTCTAATGGGTCATGACTTTGCTTCTCATCACTGCTCAAATCCCTTGCTTGTGGAGCATCGATCCGCCCAGAGACAAGTTGATATAACAGAGGAGATTCTTAGATTACGGAGGGTTACCGAGCTCTTATTGCCATGTAATCAAAAAAAATGAGCATCGATATAGATTCTCTTTCTTCTTTTTTTTTTGATAACTGTTAACGTTTGTATTGAGAAAGAGAGATAGATACAAGAGACAAGGCAAACTAGGAGTGCCTAAAAGGTAGGGCTTCTGGTAAAAAATGGGTCAAAAGATCGTAAACAAAATAGGGTTATAAGAAGTCCCCTTACACAGTAAAGAGTTAGTGTACAAAAAAGATACAAAGGGGGCGAGGAAGAGAATCAAATAAAAGCACAGTCCCTTAGAGCTCCGCAAAAAACCCCATAACACCTCCCTTTGAGCTCCACAAAAAACACATAACACCACTAGTCTTTTGCTCTAGCTTTGGCTCCATCCTTAGCTAGTAGATCGGCGAACCCGTTCGACGTCCTTGAGGTATGCCTCCATAAGTTTGGCGTATCCCTGCAGAGGTAGTCGATTTCATCATAAATGGGTAAGAGGTACCAAGGGGGAAGAACTGTCTTAGAAGCCCAATAAATAATGTTTTTGGCATTACCCTCGACAGTGAGAAACTATCCCCAGGACCGATCAAAGCTTTGAATGCCTCCAAGGAGAGCCATAGATTTAGCGAACTGCGAGTCATGGACCCCAATGTATTCAGAGAAGGAGAAGAGGACATTTTGAAGGTGGTCTCTAAAGACCCCTCCAACCTCTGCATGCCCCGAATTGCCGAGAGAACAACCGTCAAAATTAAGTTTGATAGTTCCTTGGGGAGGAGCCGTCCAAGCAACAATAACTTTGTTTTTCTTTGGGTTATGGAATAAAATATGCTCCTAATTCCGGCAGAAAGAGTCCCAAGGAATGCCTTTGAACCAGGGATGATTAGCCGCCCAGAAACCGAGAGGCGGGGGTGGACTCTCCCCTAAAAATACGGCCATTTCTTTCAATCCAAATGGTCCATATTGTTGCTGCCACAATAGCTTTCCAAATGATTCTACCAGCTTTCGGCCAATGCTCAGCCAAATTTAACGCCAAAAGATCTTTTACAGTCGAGGGTAAGACCCAATGCACCAGAAAGAGTTGAAGGAGGAGACTCCAAATCTCATGGGCCACGTTACAGTGGAGGACGAGGTGGTTATTGGATTCCTCATGGTTCAAACACATGGCACACCTATTAGGAATAGGGATACCTTTCCTTTGAAGTTGATCCATTGTGAGTGCCCTGTTAGATCCTGCTATCCAGTTAAAGGTTTGTACTGTTGGGGGAGCAATGATCTTCCAAACTAGTGCGAGAGTCGAAGTAGGATTGAGGGGGAAGGTAGGGGTTTGGATGAGACTCTTGTAGAAGGAAGCGACGTTGAATTCTCCCGAGGGGGCAAGGGACCACACCAGCTTGTCCCTCCCCTGGATCGGGATGAAGGTGTTGAAGAGCAGCGATGAGAGAGAGAGAAATTGAAGGGTTTCATCCTCAGAAAGGTTCTTTCTAAAAGATGGATTCCAACGTCTCCTACCTCCTTCAATACTGAACTCGTCCTCAACAGTAGCTTCTTTATTCCTCACAACAGAGAACAGTAAGGGATGGGAATCCTTGAAAGGGGCATCACCTAGCCATGAATCAGTCCAAAACCTCACTCTATTTCCCTCTCTAGGGCATAGTCTTAAGTGTTTCTTGAGAGAAGAAAGGGAAGCCATAATAGACCTCCACACCCCTGAAGCGTTGGACCAAGATCTGTCATCTGGGATCCACGAAAGGGTCGAGACATTGTACTTATTCCGAAGGACTTGAGACCAAAGAGAACCAGGTTGGGTGGCCAAACGCCGCCACCATTTCCCTAAGAGGGCGATGTTGTGTTTTCTCAAATTTCTGTCCCCAGTCCCCCTTGAGATTTGGGTAAAAGAATCTTATCAGATAAGATGGAACTTACTTTTGTCAACCTGACCCGACCAAAGAAAGTTTCTCATAAGCTGATCCAGGAAGTAGGCATATAGATTCTCTTGTTTCAGAGAGAGTTCAGAAAGGACATCTATCCATTAGAGATACTCTTAGCTACCATTCAGCTAACAGCCCCTCGTCATGCCCTAAAGGAACTTGGCACTTCTTCTGCTTCATTGACAACTATAGAAATGAAAACAAAGCTCTCTAAGAACTTTTTGCGAATTATTTAATTTGTTGCAAATAGTACTTATATTCAATTCACTTTTCTCAGTTTTTGTGCTTTTTTGTACATGTTGATTCATGGATTGTTGCACCATGGCATTTCATATTCCCGAAACATAACAAGTAACAACTAGCAAACTTGCTTCATAGATGTTGGGATCGAAGTAGGATATGATCAAGAGCAGGGGTTCATGAAAGGCTTAAAGATCCCTATAGTTGGGGAGCCATATGTATGTACAAGGCATATACTAAGGATTGAGATCCCCAAATGTTAGAGATCTCGATCCCAACCAAATGGGCAACTTCATCACCAATCCCTACCTTTTGGGTACTACATCCCAACTATTGAGATTATATATAGTCTAAGATTATATGTACTCCTTAAAGTAAGAATTTCTTTATTATAGCCTGCAAGTAATTCAACTGTATTAAAAGTATAATTGCATTGTCAGCTGGCCATAAATAAAGTAAATCACCAGTTTGGTTGTTATCTTTGTCTTTAAGGTGGGGGTCAAGGTTCCCCAAGGTAGGGATCAAGATACCTAACAGTGGTGATTGAGATCCCAAAAATTGAAAATCAGGATCCCTTGAAGATCCCTTTCCAATAGCACAGCGCGAGATTCCACAATACGATCGACACCTAGGTTGGGAGATCCCAGCAACTATACTTCACTTTCACACAAAGAATCTAAAGAATGACAAGTGCATCAACAAAACCACCAATTTTTTTACCGCAATGATGCAGTTTATTGGGACAAAGTATATCAACTAGAAAGTAGGGAATTAAGATAATTGAAATCATGTGTGCATTTGTTGCACCTCACTATGTGAGCACTCAAGTCCCCACCACCGGATAAAACAATTGGAAGCACATGTTCTGACTATATTGCCAAGATAACCCAGCCACATTACAGCAGTTATGTATTGAGGTTCACATTCCAGTCCAAGATGTACTATGTTTCTTATGTCCATATGCCCTACAAGATTAACTTAGTCTTAAAGGCGCTACTTACCGTCAATCCATCCTCATCAAACTATAAGGGCAAAAAGTATTGTCATGTCAATGTAAATTCCTTGTTTGATCTCAATTAGTGTCCAGGACAATATACCATGTTCTCAAACTAGGCTAGACAACAAATTTTAGAAGTGCAATTGATGATTATAAATTATGACACCTGCATAACTATGCTTTAATAGTGCCCCATGCAGGCCACTAACACAATCCTCCTTGCTATTAGAGCTTCTCATATCAGTTCTATGAAGCTTTCTTGCAATTACCAAATAAATAAGACATGTAGCAATTGTCATCAATTATCACTACCATCGATGAGCCAAAGCATTTATGCATAACTCATTGCCATGAAGCTCTTTGCACATTTCTGACTCATTGTATGGTCCGAATGAGAGTTTAGGTCTTTTCCAGTCTACAACCTACTTATTCTACTTCATCCCGTCTTGAACCAATTTCCTAATACATCCAGGGCACATATCTTTCAATTGTTGCTTCAACTTCCTCCTCATCTAATGGATGGATGACTCTGGAGAGTCTAATGACTAACCATTTCACAAAAAATCATTTTTTTATAGCTTTCATCCTTCCCTTTACATGTCGCAACTGTCAACTCCACATGAAACATGTAGTGCACATGTCACCATAAATTTAAAGCTTCCGTCGGTTGCCAATTGTAATGTCTAAACTCGCCTACTAATTTCGCATTTGTCAAGCAACATGTTGATCATAACTGTTTTGAAATTTGAAGTATATTGGTAGCCATTTGTAGTCCAGGGAAAAACCAATAAAAGGTGTAGTGAGTTAGCATCAAATGACTATTTTATCCAAGTGATTGACTCTCCATCCTAACAACATATTGTCTCTCTAGTGTTTGTGATATTCTGGTACCTACATCCAATTACTGTGGATTAGCCAGCATGGCAAGAAATTCTTTGATGTCAAAGAATCAATGGAACCCCCAAAAAGAGAACCAAGGAAACATATATCTCCTTTAAATAAATAATAGACGGAATGTGAAAGAATCCACCATGCAGAGAATGTGTAATCATGAATGGACACCATGCATGACTAGTACGAAAGGATCAAATTTCATTCATCAATAATAATTTATACATTCAAGATACGGTCAAATTCTGGAATGTTCCAATCACAGCCATCTAGTTTCCTGAAAAGATCAGCTACACTTCGTATTATGGGTCTCATTAATGATGCGCTACGAAAACTCAATTGAAGGGAATTCTGAAACATACAAAAAGAGACATTGGATAAGAAGCACAATTAACATACCTCGTCTGACTTAAATAAGAATCAGAATGCTCACTATTTTCTTCAGCTAATTTTGGCTGTAATCCACCTCCACGCTCATTATTTTCTTCAGCTAATTTCCACTTTAATCCACCTCCAGTTAAGGCCCCAACTCCTCCCTCTCCCTCTCCCTCTCCCTCTTCCTCACTGATCCAAGCATCATCAGATCCCGAATCCTCATCATCTTCATCTTCACCTTCATCTTCATCTTCATCCTCAATCATTCTTGGCCTCTCTCTTCCCACCCCAATCTCTCTTTGCTGCAAAAATCCATCTTGTCGGCCTTGACCATATTTCGAATAAGAACCTCTACTTTTGCTTTTGACAAAGCCTTCACCCTCCTTTGAATCACTATTAAACCTCTTCCTAGAAAGAGATCCCCTTGCTAAACCCCCAAAATCTCTCATTTTCTCATTCAAACTCAAATCATCTCTCTTCTTTAAGAAAGACCCACCATTAGGACCACCCCTTGAACCACGCCCTTCAAAACCCCTATCTGATCGCTTTTTAGAGAGAGACCCACCAAGTGAATCCCTCGTACCTCTCTGTTTTTCAAAAACATCATCATCCGAATCTTTGTCAAAACGCTTCCTCGAGAAAACCCCATTACCCAAATTGCCATTTTTCTGCCTCTTTTTCAAGCCATCGTCGCTAGAATCTCGGTGATTTTTCTTAGAAAAGCTAGAATCCATGTCTGAATCACTATCAGACAAACCCAGCTTCAAAGAATCAGTTTTTAGGTCACTTATCCAGTCACTGAGCTCTGCCTCGTCTTCCACCAAGCTCTTGCTTTGTCCTAATTTCGCACTTCTAAACCCTGAATCTCTATGAATGGAAGCTGTTGGCCCACGAGAAAAGCAAGACGGTCTCTCCCTGCTCGACCTAGTGGAGAACTGATGGAACCCAGACTTATAAATAGGTTTTGTAGCGACGTGTTTATAGCGTTCAAGATGGGTAGGGTTTGAAAAGATAGAGACGTATTTGAGCTTATACGGGAATAACCTTGTGAAAATGGAAACAGTAGGGAGAGAACCAGAGGTACAGTGCGGTTTCAGAAAGGGTACAGCCGTTGTTGCAGACGCAGAGCCTTTAAGGACACGCAGAGAGAGAAGCTGCCCAGGCATTATTAGGCTTCAAAAGGTCAATAGACCAGAAGAAATGCTTTTGACTTAGCAAGAAAACCGGGAGAAATTGTTTACGTCCGCAAGAAAACCATAGCGAAATGAAGAGAGAGAGGTCTTGGGAAGAGAAATGGAAAATGTATCAGAGGAGGTTTTGGGAGGTCAATGGGCAGAGGGAGAGGGGGGGATTTTGGGAGAGGGTTTTAGAGAGGTATATGGTTTGTCTGGATAAGCTACTGAAATTACATACCATAGCCGTTGAACGTTTTTAGGGTTTAGGGGCTTAGCTTGTGAACGTGGTAACATATCATTTGGAAATAGATTACACGTAAATATGATATTTTCACTATGGAAGTAGACTACTCGACATTTTTCAGTAAATTTATTATGCGCGGTTACACTCCAACATTAAGGAAATGAAAAAAAGTTACTCGAGATTTTTCAGTAAATCTATTAGGTGCACAGCTTAAAGTGAAAAATTATTACGCACTTGACGAGTAATGAGAAGAAATTCAATCATGCACCTCTTAATAAATCACAAAAAAAAATTTAAAAAAAATAAAAAAATTTCTTCAACTAAGCCTGCCCCAATAATTCCCTTTACAAACTGAATCACATATATATTTAAACCTCATAAATCACCTATCTTCCCCCAATAATTCTCTTTACAAACTGAATCACACATATATTTAAATCTCATAATTCACAATAGCCTATCTTCTTCAACTAGCACCGCAGCCTATAACAACCTATCTTTTTCAACAAATAATTAAAACCCAGCCGCCCATCTTTGCAACGATAGCTATTGTTTATTTGCAGATATCCAAGATTTATTTTTTGGGTTTACCACACAGATCTATTGTTTATTTCCATATATCCAAGATTTATTTTTTGGGTTTACCACAGATCTATTGTTCCAATAAGCTATTGTTTATTTTCAGATATTCAAGATGTATTTCTTGGGTTTTGCAACTAGCTATTGATCTAAAAAATAAACGCATTTGGGTTCTCTGCTAAAATCAATCTGTTTATTATTTTGGCTTTATTTTTTCTTTTTTGCTACTATTATTTGTTGATAAATTCGAAATATTTGAGTTCACCCAAAGAGAATCGTGAAATTAGTGTGGTTTTTGAAATTAATTTACCTCTTCAATCTCTTCTAATGCCCCAACATAATTTCCCCTCTAATACATCTCATTTAGTCATAAAGCCTTCTAGGTTACTAGTTAAATCCTCCAAACTTTTGTATTTTCTTTTGAATTTGCCGATGGAAGTTTTAGAAATGATCGAAAGGCTTTATCACATTAGAATAAAACATAAAAAACATGATGGCTTATCATAATAAAAGTATGTTATTCCAAAGTGTTAACATGTTAGTGTTAACATCTTGAAAACATGTGATTCCAAGTCAAGACACAAAGGCATACAAAAGGAATGGCTAATTCTTATGGCTGATACAATTATAAAGTTTAAGTTACATAGTAATAGGGATTGTGTGCTCAACCATGTTTTGGGTATAAAGCCAAAAAATAAAAAAAAAATAGTTGGAAATGCATTTCCCATATTTCTTCTAGACATAGCCAAACAGTAACAATGTATTTCCCAGGTTACATCTAAATACTACCCAAACAGTGAAAATTCATTTGCAGGTAATACATTATAGGCATCTAAATACTGCCCAAACAGTGACAATCCATTTGCAAGTAATATATTACGCTGTAATATATTACGCCAGTAATATATTTCACAGACATTATATTTTCAGGTATCGAAACGGCCCCTAAAACATGATTTTTAAAAAAATATCCAATTTCTTAGGCATGATGAAAACTGCGAGTTTTTTCAAATGTCTTAAAAAATCTTGTTTTCTAATGGAACTTATACAGATGCTCAATTTATTTATAAAAATAAAAACTAAATCTAAAAATATCTTCGCATTCAGCATTGCAGTTTTTTATTTTTCATCTTCATTTCTATGAAATAATTTGAGAGAAGCTTGCAAAAATTAAAATTAAATTAAGGAAAAAATTTATATAAAGTTGTAACCTTAAAATGTAGAATTAAGGTGCACCTCAAAAATCCATTATAAAAGTTTGTTTTAATATTGGAAAACCCTCTACATGATCATCTCACCATCGTATGAATATGAAAAAAAAAAACACATTTGAATCCAAAAATAGTGTATCTTGCAACACATTAGGTGGACCATCCAATTTCAAAATTTTCATGTGTTTATGGATCTACTTGATGTGAACCATTTTGAAGTTTAAATTTTTTATAATTAAATATCAAAATGGATTTTCATGCCATCTTAAGAATTTTTTACAGTAAAATTATATTTATGATAAAATTTAGAGGTACGCCTTAATTTGATTGTTTAATGTTGCAACTTTATATAAACAACACCCTTAAATTAATCATATTCATTTAACAAAAAATTGCATACAAAAATTTCACCAACTTATTCCAAAGGATATTCCCCCAAAAGACTTTTGTCATCCAATATTCACCAAAATTCCCAAAAAAAAAAAAACGACCTATTTTCCATCAAAGAAAACATATTCCCATAAACATAGTAGTAGGGTGAAAAGATTCATTTAATGAAAAATCTCTTTTGATTTTCATTTAAACAAGAGCACATCGCAAAGAGGAACAAAGAGAAATTCGACTAAAATTGAAGAATCAGGTGGTGGCTAAGAATTACGTGTGAGGGTCGAATATTTAGCTTTGCATACATTATTGCTTGGTATAAGTAAGGTTTTTGTTTTTTCCTTTCTTTTTTTATTTGACAATAAAGGTGGTTGTTATTTTACTTTGTATAATTAAGTTTGATTAAATTTCACATTTTTTGGAGCATTTATCTTTTCATTGATGTACACAATACAACATTTTGATTAGACTACTATTCCGTACTTTTACTTTTTTTATGTGCAATCCCATATGGATGTTCTTTTCCTTTGCTTAATGTTGTCACCTTCAATTCATCTTTAGAATCCAAAAGTGGCTGGGTCATGGTGATAGCACCCCCACACCTAGTTACTAGGTTGCGGTTTTCAATCTCACTGACCCACCGGCACTTTCAGAAAGCTAACTCATAAAACCGGTAAGGGCCTATCTTCACCAATAAATTACTCCAAAAAAAAAGAAAAATAAAAAAGATCCATCATTTTGACAATGTGACATCCTCAATGATGGTGGTATGTATGGGTAGCCATGGGGCCCTCATACATGCTATTTTTTCTCTCTTTAATCTTCATCATAAATATTATGCTTGTCATTAAATAATGACTCTTCTTAGAGAGAGAGTCCCGTTATCTAATGGGTAGAAAATAACCACCCACATCCCAGAATTACAAGGCTACATTTTTCAGAGTTTTAAGAAGAAAGCCGAGTGTTGGAAAACGACCACCTCTATCTTTCTATAACTAGGTCTTTTATGACCATGGAGAGGCATACACAAAGAAGCTTTAAGTTCTCATTGTTCAGGAAAACCCTCTACGATGCGATCCTCAATCTCATGACACCGCTAGTAATCCTTGGAGTTTTGGGGTTCATCTCTTCCCACATACTCCAACATTGGTATCAGAGCTATCAGGTTCCATTATTTATTTTTTTACTTTTATTCTATTTGATTATTGTTCCCTCCCCCTCTCTGTGGCTTTGCAAAATCTTGGGTACTTCTCTCTATGCAAAAGCTTGCAGTGTTTTATCTCACTGCAAAAGCTTGGGGTCGCTCTCTATGCAAAATCTTGAGGTCGCTCTCTATGGAAAATCTTGGGTACTTTTCTCTCTATATGCTAACTAGGGCTTCAATCTCTCTATATGCTTATTAGGGCTTCAATCTAGGGTACTTCTCTCTGTATATGCTTATTGGGTACTTCCCTCTTTGAAAGTTGGATTTTTTGTTTTTTGCAATCTGTGAGAGAAATAACATGGGATTTATGCTTGCATTTTCTGTTATTTGAGGCCATATTTTTTTCATTTTTATTTTTTTTTATGGGTGTACATCGTCTTTAGATGAAAACGCTTGATTTTCTCTCAAATCCTAGCCATTTCTTTTTATAAAATTTGTTCTTTTCAATATCCGTAGTTTTTTCAGCATTATTATATTGTGCAATCCGATTTCGATCTTTTGTTTATATCTTATTTTTTCTTGAGTCTAGATCACCCCCATAAGCACGCACATTTTTTTTACAAGTTTCATAACTCGGAACCTCTTGAAGTTAAAAAGAACGGAAACCAAAGGAAGAAAGCTTGTCAATATCACAGTTAAATTCACTGAAATTTCAGTGATTTTCAATATTTTTCTTTTCCTACACAAGTCCACTAAAGTTTGTTTTACAGGGAAACAATTGTGTTTTGTCTAAAACACAAACTCGGCCTCAAAGGATCTCTGTTAATTTTAATCTCTAAATTTTGATGTTGATTTATATGTTTATTTTGCATGCTTGGTTTATAATTTAGAGATATTTATGCATATTTTATTTGCATGATAATTCATTACCTTGCATGTATTTTTTTTTGTGGCTTATAAATTAGAGATTTTCTACATATTTTATTTACATAATAATTATCAAAATTATTCTATGCTTTATCCTTTTTTTTTAAAAAAAAATTTCATGATCTTGATTTTGTGAATTCATTTTTTGTAATTATGTTATGCCATATATTTTGTTGAAAATATCAAATATCATGGCAAACTCTCTCTCTCTTGTGTTAAGACATATTCACATATTTATGAAATTTATTTTTATGCGAGATTTGACATAAAGTAGTAGTTACCTTACTTTATTGATTTTTTGTTGTATCACAGCAATGCAAACATAAACTATTTGAGAAAATTTTTCTTTGAAGTTGCAGTTCACTGAGCGTCGGCAAACCTATTGATTTAGCTAGCAAACAACCCTTTCTTAAACATAATTAAAATTTTGAACTTTTAGGTATTATTTAAAAATTTAAAATGGCATTTAGGCTAGTCATGTCAGAACTATCCAAACTTGAAATACTCGATGGGACTAATTTTTCTTTTCCAAGACTGAATATTAATGAAGGTTCATCATTTTCTGGTTATATTGATGCCTCTTTTGATGCTTTTATATAGATGGATGATCCATATTTATGACACTTAAGATTAGGACATATAAATAATGACAGAATGAATCAACTGGTTAAAAGAGGTTTGCTCCCTAATTTAGGAGAAATTGCATTCAAAATATGCGAGCCATGTATTTCTGGTAAATTAACTATGATGTCTTTCCCTAAAAGGGAAAGGTCCAGTGAACTGCTTGATATTGTTCACTTTGATATATGTGGCTCATTAAATGTAAAAACACATAGAGATATGGAATATTTCATAACATCTATAGATGATTTTTTACGTTATGGATAGGTATACCTAATTAGTAAAAAATCAGATGCATTAGAAACATTTAAAGAATATAAAGCTGAGGAAGAAAATCAGTTAGGTTGACATATTAAAATTCTTCGAACAAATAGGGGAGGTGAATATTGCTCTACCTTATTTACCGAATTTTGTAAGGAGCATGATATAATTCACCAAACAACCATATCATATACACCATAACAAAATAGTATAGCTGAAAGAAAAAATAGAACTCTAATGGACATGGTTAGGTCTATGATGAGCCATTCAAATTTATGATGGACATGGGGAGGTGAATATTACTTCGCCTTATTTACCGAATTTTATAAGGAGCATGGACATGAACAGGTAGGAAACCTGACCTTACTATCTTGAAAGTTGGGGTTCTTGGGTACATGTACTTATACCACTACAAAATAGAAATAAATTACATAGCAAAATTATAAAATGTTCTTTTATAGGCTATTCAAAAAATTATAAGGGGTATAGATTCTATAACCATGATACTAAATCGTTAGTAGAGAGTCATGATGCTCATTTTTTAGAAAATATATATAATGAAGATATTCTAAATAAGCATGTTGACTTACATGAAATTGATAAAAATAAGGGTCTGGAAAACCTTGTTTTTCGGACTCCCTCTACATATAGTGAGAATGATTCAATCGAATCATGTATACCTGACAGACCTAAAGAACTAGAGTCCCACCTACGATTTTAAAAGAATTTTATGTATTTATGAATGAAGATAATTATTCTTCAATGAGTGAGGATACAATAGATGAACATCAAAGCTACAGTTAAGCTATTAGCTCGCATGACTCCGCTGAGTGGACTCAAGTCATGAAGATGAACTTGATTCTATTAAAAGAAATCAAGTTTGGGAGTTGGTTGACCTCCCTAAAGATAAAAAAGTTATCGGTTGTATATGGGTCCTAAAGAAAAAGCTTAATGCAATTGGATCAATTGATAAATATAAAGCTAGGTTGGTAGTTAAAAGATTTACCCAAATGGAGGGTACAAATTATGAGTAGCAAAATTTTCATCTATTACGATCATTCTAGCATTAGTTGCATATTATGATCTAGAATTATTTCAAATGGATGTCCAAATAACTTTCTTAAATGGAGAATTAAATGAAGATATATACATAAAACAACCAGAATGATATGTAATTAAAGGCCAAAAAGACAGTATATAAACTTAAGAAATTTGTATATGGTCTAAAACAGTCTTCTAGGCAATGATACTTTACTTTTCATAATACAATCACAGAAATTGGTGATATAGGCAATAGGTTAGACCATTGTGTCTATGTCTAGAATAGTGGGAGCAATTTTGTTATATTGTCATTATATGTGGATGATATTTTGATAGCTGATAATGATATTAGTATGATTAACCATACCAAATCATGGTTAAGTTCCCACTTTGAGATGAAAGATATGGGAGAAGCCTCATTTGATCTGGGCATTAAGATAACAAGAAATAGAAGTTTAAGACTTCTATGTTTATTTCAAGAAAATTATTTAGAAAGTATTTTAAAGAGATTTAAAATGGAAAACTGCAAGCCCATAGATACACCAGTTTGTAAAGGCTTAAAATTATCAAAGAAAATGTGTTCATTAAATGATAGTGACAAAGCTGAAATGGAAAGAATTATATATGCTCAAGCTGTAGGATGCATAAATTATGTCATGTTGTGCACAAGATCTGTTTTAAGTCATGCATATGGTCTTGTAAGTAGATTTCAGAGTAATAATGGGATGACTCATTGGCAAGCAGTAAAAAGGATACTCAGATATATTCAAAAAACTAAAAATTACAAGTTGTGCTTCCAAGCTGACAATTTAGAGTTACTGGGTACTTTGATGCAGATTTTGCAGGAGACCCAGATGATAGAAAATCAACATCAGGACTTGTATTCCTCTTTAAAGGTAAATGTGTTTCTTAGTCTAACAAGAAACAATGTTGTGTAGCTCGGTATACTATGGAGGCCGAGTATATTGCTTGTAACATTGCTACAACTTATGCTATATGGATTAAACGCTTCATAAATGATTTGAAGTTGAATATAGCTGACGGACCTGTTAAATATTTTCGTGATAATCAGGCTGCTATCTCATCAATTAGAAATGGAGCTTATAGTTCCAAAGGTAAACATATTGAAATTGATTATCATTATATTTATGATATTATTGGAAAAAATGAAATAACTGTAAATCATTTGTCATCTTCATATATGATAGCAGCCTTCAACAAAGGGATCGAGTGCAGAAATATTATCAAAGCATGTAGCTTTGATATGACTTAAAAATATTTAAGTCAGAAACTCCCAAATAGGATATTTCTTTTGATATCTTGATCATGAGCGGAAAAGCCGCATTAGCGTGAAAAACCCCATTACATGACTTTGGATATTTTTTATTATGAGATGTGTAACCGCACTAGCGTGAACAGCCTCATGACAAGGACATGTTCATTAAGCGGTATTATATCAATATATCTGACCCTCATGGCCAAGTGGGAGATGTTGGTACGTATGGGTGGCCATGGGGCCCTCATACATGTTATTTTTTCTCTCTTTAGTCTTTATAATAAATATTATATTTATCACTAAATAATGACCCTTCTTAAAGAGAGAAAGTCCCGTTATCTAACGGGTAGAAAATAACCATCTATATCCCAGGATTACAGGGCCATGTTTCTCAGAGTTTTAAGGAGAAAGCCGAACATTGGAGAACGACCTCCTCCATCCCTCTATAACTAAGCTTTTCATGGCCATGGAGAGGCATACACAGAGAAGCTTTGAGTTTTCATTGTTCAGAAAAATCCTCCACTCTACCATCCTAAGTCTTACGATACTGCCAGTAATCCTTGGAGTTTTGGGGTTCATCTCTTCCATTCTATAATTTTGGTTAGCCGTTTGATTGTGTTAAGACTTTTTTTTGCTATAAATCATTTTTAGGAAAGGTCATAATAAGACAATGAAGGAAATAAAAGAAAGTTTTGTTGACATTTTGTAGATTTTTTCTTTCAGTTTTCTTTTTTAAGTAGGAATACCTTTCTTTGTAATGGACTTTTTTCAAAATTTACAAAAAATCCAAGAAGCTCCATTTAAGTTTTGAGCGTGGGAGAATTAGGAGGGAAAGGTTAGAATTTGAATTATAAATTTATTTGGTAAGCAATATTGTGCACGAGGATAGTGTCTATTAATGTTCCTAGAAACTTTATTTGTATATGGCTTGGAAAAGGTATTATGTATGACTTGGGAAGGGGTAGTATACTTTAATGCTTCTAAGAAAGTTAAGAAAGTTTTGGTTTATCAATCAGGCAACGGTTTATTAGATGAGGAAGACTTTTACCTTGCTGAAATTAATATTTTTGCTGTAAAATTCTAGAAATCAATAAGTTAGAATTAGAGATTGAGAAAAATGTCGCACAAAAAATTAGAGTTGGGTAGGCAAGTGGAGATGTCCAACTGGAGTTTATACATTGTCACATATCAATGAAGTTGAAGGAAAAGTTCTATAGGGCAGTTGTGAGACCAGCTTTCCTTTATGGGGCGAAATGTTGGGCTGTCAAGAAACAACATGCCCATAGGATAAGTGTAATTGAAATGAGATGGACGAGTAGCAAGACAAGAAGGAATAGAAGTCGAAATGAATGTTGAGGTGAACTTAAGTGTAGTTCCAATAAGTGATAAGATGAGAGAAAATAGATGTAGGTGGGCCGTCATGTGCAGTGCAGACCCAATACAACACCTATTAGGAGGTGTGAGTTGGTTTAAGTGGGAGGCTAAAAAAGGGTAAGGGTAGGCCCAAAAGGTCATGATTTGAAGTAGTGAGAAAATATATGGGACTTATGGCTTCATTGAGGATATATCCCTCGATATAGTAGAATAGCTGATCAAGATTCGTGCAACTGACCTCAAATAGTTGAAAAAAGCTATGACGAACTTAGTTCCCATTTTGGGGTGTCGAGTCCCTCGTACTACCATTGAAACTAGGTTTTAGTAGCATCAACCCATTGTTTTTGAATCACACTTGAGATCACGTAATTCGTACCCAATTGTGTGTTATGTGTGCGTGTGTGTGTTTTTCTGTGATCTAGCAAAGTTTAGATGGTTAAAATTTTATTTGCTTTATTTTATTCATACCATCTAGAATACATACAAATATCCAAATTTCAATTTTAACTCAAGAAATAGGACAAAATAATCCAAGGATTCTCACTTGCATGCCACTTACATAAATTATCATTTTAACCAAAACAAAAAAATAATGCATAAATTTGAGATGAAGATAGACTTAAATCAATACTAAAATACCTTGCCTTAGATCGCCTACAAAGACATGTCACACGCCACTCTGAATTTCCAATACCGATGGCACACGTCATTAGGTGTTTTATTTTGTCTCACAAATTGGGAAGCCAGGGCAAAATCCGAATCATAAAAATAAGAGCATGTGGAAGGTTCAAACTATGGGATAGGGTACCCTTTGCCTAGGCCTTCTACCTTCATGCATGGCACCCTTTAACCCTAGGCTTAAAGAGAGAAAACGAGGGAAAAGAGAGAGTGGCATGCCGCCCTAGAGATGAGAGAGAAAGAGAGGTCTAGAGATGGGTGTCCTTAGGCCTCTTCGAAGGAAGGTATTTATATATGCAAATTAGGGTTTATACAGTCTAAGGTTTGCCATTTTATTGAGACTTAATATTGACCAACAATCTAAGAAGATTTGTGGGGTGAAGAGCTATCACCCATCCATGGTTAATGGGGAGGTTCTTGCACAACTATCCCTCAGCTTCCTTGACCCATTCCCATCAACTATCTAATTTTATGTAAATATAGTATATGTATCATAAAATATCAAGTTATGGAACATCTTTCCATAAAAATACACATAATCAAGCTTTTCTCTCTCTCAATAAGTCAAAATAATCAAAGAGAAAGAAGAAAAAGGAGAGAGGGGCGTGGAGGCTATGTGGCACCCTTGCGGGCCCCACGCCCCACTATGGTGGGCCCTACTCTAAATGGGTCCCCATACTCCTTTAATAATTTAAAAATTCATAAAAATAATTTTTAAATTGTATTTAATGTTTTTCAAATAGCTATGGATTTACAAAAACCTGAAAAATCAAATTTAACCAAGTAAGAAGTTCTTTTGAGAAAATAAAACATATAAAGCATTTTAAAAAAGATATTTTAATGCTCCATAATTCTAATAAAGTATATTAATTATAATTAAATGGTAATTGGATCCAGGTCAAATATCATGCGAATTCACTAAGGCGCTCCATTTGTACTAGCAACTGTGAACTACAACCATCTTCTCAAACCGATCTAATAAAACTCACGACCCACAGCCCATAGCAAGGGTTCATGATTGGTCTAGTAAAGTTGACCAGTAAATTATGAGAATGCAAATCTAGTCGATAGATTTCAGGATTTCCCTGAAGACAAGGCATGCCCCACAAGACATGTGCATGCTATCGCGATGGTGCAAGGAGTCATCTCTTTTGTACCTATACACAGCATGCCCACATAAGTCGGTTTCTGAAGACAGCTATAGATGTTGTACGATCGCAATGATGAGGATTTGACCCTTGTCGTCTCAAGTCAGCCAATCACACATAAAGGTCACAAAGTTCCTGTTGTCAACAAACCCCCCCAAGCATCTCTCCAACCTCATAGGGCCTAATCCTACAAACCTTCTACAGTTGTGCATTATTCTTGGGGTTACAAGGTTTAGACAACATCTCGGGCCTAGTTTGTCAAAATCCTATTGAGTCACAACATCTAAAATATGCCTTACCAATCTCACTAGACCTTACATCTGCTGGAGTTAATACATCACCATATAAAAAATGTAAAACATTCTCTCATAAGGCCTTTAAATATCTCAATATTCTACACCAAATAGTATCAAAGCAAGATCCATCTTGTTAGTCTTAGAGTTATGCCCAATAAAGGAGGATATGTGGGCCGTGGAGTTTGAGAAAAAATCTGTGTTGCGTTAAGAGCAGATATGAGGAATTGCTAAGGAGATTCAACTAAATACAATTGGTGGGTCATCTTGCCCATTTGAATGAGGATTGGTAACTTACTAAAATGAGAAATCAAGTGAAGAATGTAAACCTCACTAATGGATAGTTTGGTCTGCGCTTTAACTAGGTCAGATCAAGGTGTGATCCTTGAATTTTTAGGAAAACTTCAGCTGATGAATTATTGGACTAGTTGGACAATATGGAGGCTTTCTTCAAGTGGAAAGATTTCCCAAAAGAAAGGAAAGTCAAATTTGTGGTGATCTGATTCAAGGGGAATATGCCTAAATATGATGGCAGCAGATGCAAGCCTGTCAAGTATAAAAGGGGGAAAAAAAAAAAACGATAACGACTTTGAGGAAAATGAAATGTTGCGAGGAGACCGGTTATACTTAAGAATTGTGAAAGAAGGACTCATGTGATCTAGTCGAAACATATATTCTTTTTCTTCTTCTTCACGGCTTAGATCACATACAAGTAGTCCTTTTATAATAAAAAAACTTCAAAGTAAAATAAAGAAAAGAATACAACGAGGATCTCAAGAACTTGAAGCTATTCAAAACCTTTCTTTCAATAACAAAGAAAATACACAACCTATGCTTGGGAATAAAAGATACAATAAATAAATATGCAAGAAACAAACGAGGGTGTCGGATATTAGCTCAACTAGTTTTCTTACTATCACACCCCAATAATTTACAATACAGATATTCTTGAGATGTGACAGTCAAAATATATATACATCTCTTGATAGGACAAATTTACAGTGAAGAATTCTTACAAGGTAACAAAAGAAATCTTAGGCAGAACTACAATATCTTCCAGAGTGGATCTTGATGGGCACTCAAAATGAAACCGCAGTTATTCTGAAAAAGTTTACCATAGTTTGATGAGTTTGGGTACTCAGTAAGTAATCATCATAATCCTAAAAATAATCATGATCGAAAGATATCAACACTTTCAAAGAGGAGATTTATTAACAGAAATGCATTAACAGTTTCACTTTAAAAAATGCATAATTAAGTATAATCCGAATAATTGAAATGCATATAACATTTTAATGGCAGTGCATAATTTAAAGGATTTTACAAAATACCCTACTGGCGTCCCAAGTAGGTCACATATATACCCCATCAGCGTCCTGATGGGTCCACTTAATCCCTATCGACGTCCCAGATAGGTCCACTTAATCCATGCAGGTCCACTTATTCCTCACCGACGTACCGGATGAGTCCACTTAATCCCTACCGGCGTCCCGGATAGGTCCACTTATACCTCACCGGCGAACCGGATGAGTCCACTTGCATACTTAAAATATTTCTAAATCTCTTTAAACATCTGAAAACAACAATATCAAGTACTCAACATATCACTGAAATCATTAATATGAATTTCACTGAAACCATTAATAATAGTCACTTTCAATAACATTTCTAAAATAACCAATCAAATATTTTGGGCTCAAATTTAGAAAGGTAGCAGTTCGTAAAGACATTCTAGCATAATTGCCAATTTAATATGTATAGAAAAACTCTTACAGAAATTCAAGAATACGGAATCATCACAATTTATGGGATATCAATTCACAAATAAACATTTCACAACAATGCTATAATCAATTGCAAAAATATCAATTTTTAAATAATAAGGAAGTCATTTGCACATGAAATTTACAA
>NW_006497498.1:1009862-1028965 GCF_000471905.2 Amborella trichopoda
CCTCTCTCTCTCTCTCTCTCTCTCTCTCTCTCTCTCTTCTCCCATTGAGTGACATGCCCAAGCTAGTCTCCTTTATTTCTCTCTCTAAAAACCTCATTCATATTAAGGTGAGAGAAGAACTCCATTGAATGTCTTATATTAGTATATCAATGGTGATCCACAGCTCAAAATTCAAGCCATGGGTGATCTATTTTTCAAACCTTCAACAATTGAGTAAGATCTTTTCTATTTCCATTTATTTATTTAGTTTCTATTTGTTGTAAATTTGTAATTACAACAATATTTCTTCAGCCTTTGATGGTTAGATATTTATTCCTTTGAATCATCATTTATCTCTCTTGATCCATACATTTTAGGATTTCACCCGTGCACATTTTAACATAGTTTTTTATGAGCTTTCTTGGTTGAATTTTGGAGTATTTTTGGTTGATATTTCTCCAAATTTTTGTGAGATGAATTGTGAACTCAGTTGAACCGGTTTTGTGTTTTAAGAGCCTGATTTTCTTCCATGATTTTTCCACTTGATTTGATCTTTAGATCTCTGCAAATCATTCTATGTTTAAGTATATATCAGTAGATATTTGGTTTCTCATTTATTACATGATGAATTGGCTCGATTTTTTTATATATGTCATCGCATGTTACCTAATGGCACATAGCTAAAATTCAAGGCTATAAACTGGACACCCAAGAGCTCTTATTAGCTTCCTATGGTCGTGATGCATTGTACATTTGAGTATATGTATGTTGATGTAATAAAAATCATGTTGCGATGAATTTTTATGAGTTTATTAATGTATAATTTTGCCGTGTAAGTTTGAATGCTACTGAATTTTCAAATGTACACTATACATATATAGTTTGATGATCTCCTTTTATAGCTTATTTGGTTCATATATAAGGGACCCTAATTGAGATGTATCATCTCATTTAAGTGTATTTGAAAGTTAATTGCTCATTGTAGTTACAATAACCTTGTTGTAATTTGATTTTACAAGTTGTATTTTCAAGTGTATTGAAAATTTTCAAGGTGTATTAGCTTGCATTTTTGCCTACATTCTGGTTCAAGTCAACGAAATTGGTTTCTATACACTCTCAAAATATGGAAAACTCGATTGAGGATATTAGGCTGTTTCTAGGTAAGGATGAGAAAGCAACAATTTTCCTTTGGAGAGAAGATAAATAACATGCAAACTTGGGTGATTGTTGCTCTAACTAAGCAAGCTGCCTATGGATGGATTTGCAGGCTCAATCATAGAAGAAACTGTCAAGGCTCAGGTGAGGAGGGGAGTGTTGAAGATATGAAATATATTGAGATATGTATAAAATTGATCTCTTTGCATATTTGCATTTTTTTTTTTGTAACATGTTTCCTTTTCTATAGATATGTGCAATTTATCACATATAATTACCCTTGTATATCTATACTCTTTTATTGTTAATGAAAGGCACAACAATTTTATCTGCCTCTCTGAATATTTACATGGTATGAAAGCCAACCGATATGCTTTGTCTATGGCCTTTCATCTATTTTTTGTGACAATAAAAGTGCTATTCAAATAACTCACAATGATATATTTCATGGGTGAACAAAGCACATTGAAATTGATTGTCATTTTGCTCGACATCATTTTTTACATGGGACTATTACACTTCTATTTGTTCTTTTAGAGTACCAATTGGCCGATCTCCTCACCAAGACTCATCTCATTGCTCGTTTTCGATACTTATTATCCAAACTCTAATTGTTTTCTTTCAAGGCACCTTGAGTTTGAGCGGGTTGTTGAAGATATGTAATATATTGATATATGTCTAAAGTTGATCTCCTTGTATATATTCTTTTTTTGTGATATGTTTCCTTTTGTATTGATATGTGCAATTTGTCATATATAACTAAAAGGAGCACTCATGTGATCTAGTCGGAGTATATAATAATTATTTTTTTCTTTTTCAATTTTTTTATTTTTTACACGGTCTAGATCACTCACTAGAAGTCCTTTTACAATATAACAACTTCAAATAAAATAAAAGAAAGGAATATAATTTGATCCCAAGAACTTGAAGCCATTCAAAATCACAATTTTCATTAACAAAAAAAAAACACAACCTATGCTTGAGAATAAAAAATATAATAAATTAACATGGAAGAAACAAAAAAGGATGTCGGAGATTACCTAAATCGGACTTCTTACACTCCACACCGAGTTACTACCTTCCATTGGTGCGGGATCTAAAAATCTACCATCAATCTCAACCGGAAAAGCAAGTTTGGACATGCCACACTAATAGACCATGGACCTCTTGATCACAAAACTAAAACCCTTGGATGAATCCCCTTAGCCACCTAGTTTGAGAGATATGCTTCTCTTTTCTACTACAACCCTATTGTCTAAATCCCCAAAGAGAGATGAGAGATCATGAGAGACACCATGAGAGAGAAGTCATGAGATGAGAGAGAGAGTGGGGCGTGTCCCCTTTCAATTGCATAGGAGAGAGAAGGTTTCCAAAGAGGGAGAAGGCATTCTATGAGTAGGGCGTGCCCCCTACTTTGGTCAAGAAAGAGAGAGAGAAACTCAAGAGATGGGGAGTGCCCCTTCCTTTTTCTATGGGACAGAGGAGAGATAGATTTTAGGTGTAAGAGATATGGTGAAGAGATTTAGGTAGGGATCAATCAATTTTTATAGTGCTTGAACAAGATTAGGGTTTCTAATGTTTTTTTTAGCTTGCCACTCATGTGAGATTAAATATGCACTATTAATCTTGGGTGACTTGCGAGGTGAGAGATATGAGCTCTCCATTACATAGATGGGCCATTAACATCATATATAAGGTGCTAGACCATTATCCCCCACTTCCTAAACCATTTTTCCATCAATTAATTTAAATAAAAAATTAATATATCATAATATTATCCTTTTTTATTTTATGCACAAGCCTTCTAATACATACCAAAATATTATTCAAAATTTCCTCGAGGTCCAAGCTTATTTAAAACAACACAAACTTATCTCTCAAGCTTTAGAGCTTGATCTCCACAAAATATAATGTTTCTCTAGGTGGGGTGTGCAACCTATTTGGGCACATAATGGCCCCCACCCAAGTTGCAATAGTGGGCCCAAAATACCTATTGGGCCTCCCATGCAATAATGTTATTTTTATATTTTTAGAAATACACAAAATCATTATTTGAATTTTTAAATCATTATAAAATCAATATATCTGTTTTTATAAATCCAAATTTGATAAATAAAATATCTAGAGATTTAGAAAAAATCAAATAACAATTCTAAAAATTAAATATTATTAATAAATAAAATTAAATACTTTGATGGGAAAATTATTCATACGATATAGGAATAAATATCCACTTGGACACTCCATGTTCAACTACAAATTACGAACCACACATGCTTTCTTAAACTGACCCAGCGTGCCCACAGTCCATGCAGGGGATCATTAGTGGGTCACTAAAGTCTAGCCAATGGGCGAGGGGTCGTAGTTGCAGTATATGGATTTCAGGTCCCCTTGGAGACAAAACCAAGGTCATCCTGACCTGATGCAATCCATTGCTCGATGGTGCACAAGGGGTATCTCTCGCACATGCACACGCTTAACCCTAAAAGGTGGCATGCTTTCCCAAAAATGGTTATCGATGTGCATGCCATGTGATGGTACAAATGATGAGGCTTTGGCCCCCTCTCTAAAGGCCTCCATCACACACGAAAGTCACATAGTCTCTCTGCTCACTCATCCGAGCATACTCCGATCTCATCAATGGATAGCCCATATGATCCTCATCGGTTTGATTCTCTGAGCCCATGCAACATGGGTTTTCCATAACCAGACCGACCTAGCATGTCAAATATAGTCCAATATTAACAAACAACGTTTGCTTAGAATGGTTCACAAGGGATCACACTCCAATTGAGTTCACGTTCCACTATATAATTTTATTTTACAAATACTCATAAGACCTCTAGTGGCCACACTCACCCAACATCTTCCACTTGACCATTGAAGGCCTTACATTTTCTCTTCTTTACTTTTTTTTATCCCCATCTCTCTCTTATGTCTCACAAAATCATTAAGTGCAAGCCCCTTTGCAAGAGGATCTGCTATCATTTCCTATGTAGGTATATAGCAAATCTCGATCTATCACAATCACAATCTCTTTCTCAAGCAATTTTTATTTATTCTCTCTCAATACATTAATCATGGCTTTTGCAGTCATTCTTTTTACAAAATGATTTATGGAGGTAGCGCCTCTTTCTCTTTGCTACTCGGATCTCGTTCCGAACATAGTCGTAGTCTATGTTTCATATCGCATCACGAATCATGGACCTGTTGTCACATAAGATCATCATGTTCCCTCATCGCATGGGCTCATATCTTCATGGGCTTAAAGGAGTTATTCAATCAAGTTGCTCCATTTTGTAGCTATACAACCAGCGCCACACATCCGGGTTCCGTAGGTAAACAACAATATGCTATTCCAGTTAGCCTGTCAAACACTAACAGGTGCTCCCACTGGAATTTTTGGTTTATCTGGATCTTTCATGATAGAGTACCTGTATATCTGAATATCTAAGCAGCGATAAAAAAACATGGGACTGTAGCAGCTCCCACTCAATTATTGCACGTATAAACCTATACATTCTCTACGTTCTTATCCCTATATCATGAGGTAATATAGCAAGTTTTATGCAATAAGAAACTCAATGCCCGTTGGTTTCACAATATGCAAAATTTTCATGAACCACAAAGGTTCAACCATATTAGTCTTCTTGGTAGTAAATCCATACAAATCAAGTTATCTAATTAACACAACATGTGTCAATGAATCCTAATAAGATAGTCGTCCTTCATCATTCCCTATGGTTTAAGATCTTAGGTAATCAAGGATTCTAAACAACTAATAATAATAATATGGGTCAAGGCATATGGTTATTTAAAAACCAGTGTATGAATAAATGACAATTTTCTCCCAAGTTTATAAATACCTTCAAGACAATGTTTTTATCTTTAATAACAAAAAATGACATGGTATATATACATTCACAAATAATAGTTAGATAATAGTATGACAGTTTAGAATGATTTCCATAAAGACTTAGTGGACCTAACAAGACTATAAGGGTTTTTTAAAACCATATAAACTTAAGTTTTTTCTTAAATCATCAAATTTGATTTTAAAATACATGCTTAGTCTTCAAAGATCATTTTATCTCATTCACCTTTAATTTCCTACCAAGTCAGGTTTATAACCACAAAAATCAAACATAAATACCATCTTATAATTTTACCCAAAATAAAACATGACTAAATAATGGTTAGAAAAAACTAACAAAATACTTCTTTTTAGAAAATATGGAGACTTAATCACAAGATCATTGTCACATGCAACACATCATATTACTGGACATTATTGGGAGGATGATCAGTAAGACTGAGTTCCATCAGGACACTCTCTTCGTGCTTACATATTTGAATGAACCAAACCCATCTCATGTGTTTCATATTTAGGATCATAGTCCTCGATCAAATCACATCTCCATGTATATCACTACTTTAAGCAGTTCATACTCAAGTATAAGGAGTATCATAACTTGCCAACTTTGTATTACCTCTCTCTGAAGTTTTACTATTATAAATCATACTCATGGCACACTATAAAACTTTTAAATGGGCCCTACAAAGGTCTCCATTATAAAGAATCCAAAAGTGTGTTTTAACATGTCACGTCTTTTAATTTACTACAGAATAGAACATGAGCATCCCATGATAAAAATATGATACCTCTAAACTCATAAATAGTTTATCTTTGAATCCTTGTAAGTATTTGAAATAGACTAAAAAATATTAGTGCTAAGTTTCATCCCTAAATCACACCATTTAGTGGGTCTACGATTTAGTGACATTCACGTCACAATACAATTTTCTCAGTAGAAAAATCAAGTTGCACACCTCTTAATAAAATAACTGTTTCTCTCAATCCTCAAAGAATTTCATTATAAAATCTTTGTGTTAAAAAGTAAACTCAAAACCAAAATATAAAATCATTGTGTGAATCTCAAATAATACTTTTTTCAGAGAAATAAATAAGTGACATTTACGTTACAAAATAAATCATACTGCAGAATTCCAAGATGAATACTATCTAGTAAAATTGTCATTTATCGCCACCCACAAAGAGTTTCTTTTTCAAACCTATTTTGTTTGAAAGTAGACACAAAATAGAAATAAATATATTTCTACAGATTTCATAACACTCTTTTAAGTAGGCTTGATAAATATAGATATTTACATCTCAATGAAAACAAACCAAACTGCATAAAATTAAGGATGACCTCTCTTCAATCCAAAATTGTTATTCCTTTCTTCCCATAGATATTTATCTCTTAAATATATTTTATTATAAACTAGACTCAAAATGGAAGTCTAGAAACTTGGTGTAGGTTAAGAATGTAAATAAAATCATGACTTCTAAGTCATTAAAATAGTTTTTATTACAGAAAACAACACTTGCGCATTCTTGAATAAATTGGCCATATCTTTCAAACCACAAAAAATTTATTGATGAAACTATATTTTTTTTTAAAAGACTCAATTTGTTGTGTTACAGTTAAATTTCAGCTAAAAATATGATCATAAGATTGGTGAAAAAAATCACAGAACTCAATAGACAGTTCCTAGATTTTGTAGGGTCAAAACTAATACCTTTAATGGATGAGTCCATGACTCTCAATTCCCTTAGGATCTCCCTGAAATTTTGCAGCCAGATCCTACTCTAAAAAACACATAATATTCCTGAGTATGTAATAGAAAAGTACTCATTATCTTATTCATATCACTGCTCCAAAATAACATAGAACATCAATTCTGTGGAGTATCTTTTTCAGTGTTTGAATATTCCAATAATTTTTAATCGGAGGTCTATTACTTGATCAGAAAAGTCATTAACTTTCTCATACTTCATTCCCAAACTAGATCTAGACTCAAATAAATTAAAAATACCACTAATGGCAATAAGTATCAATAGCTCTGATACCAAAAAAATGAGAACTCGTGGGATCTAGCCAGAATATATAATAAATTTTTTTCTTTATTTTTCAATTCTTTTATTTTCTTCACGGTCTAGATCACTCGCAAGAAGTGCTTTTACAATATAACAACTTTAAATAAAATAAAGAAAAGAATACAATAGGATCTCAAGAACTTGAAGCAATTCAAAATCGCACTTTTTATTTACAAAGAAAAGACACAATCTATGATTGGGAATAAAACATATAATAAATAAATATGTAAGAAACAAATATTACCTTAACTGGGCTTCTTACACCCCACACCGAGTCACCACCTTCCGATGGCGCGTGATCTAATGGTCAACCTTCATTCTCAATCGGGAAAGTAAGTTTGGACAAATCACACCAATAAAACATGAACCCTTTGATCAGAAAACTCAACCCTTAGGTAGACCCCCTTAGTAACTTAGTTTGAAAGAGATGTTTCTCTTTTCTACCACAACCCTATAGTCTAACGCCCCAAATAAAGATGAGAGATCATGAGAGACACCATGAGATAGAAGCCATGGGATGAAAGAGAGAGTGGGGCGTGCCTCCCTTTGATTGTAGAGGGGAGAGAAGGTTTCCAAAGAGAAAGAGAAGGCTTTTTATGAGTAGAGCATGTCCCCACTTTAGTCAAGAGATAGAGAGAGAAGCTTAAGAGATGGGGCGTGCCCCTTCCTTTTTCTGTGGGAGAGAGAAGAGAGGTTTTGAATGTAAGAGATATAGTGTAGAAATTTGGGTAGGGATCAATCCTTTTTTATAATGCTTGAACAAGATTAGAGTTTCTAAGGTTTTTCTTGGCTTACCACTCATGTGAGATTTAATATGCATCATTGATCTTGGGTGACTTGTGGGGTGAGAGATATGAACACTCCGTTATGTACATAGCTCATTAACATCATATGGAAGGTGCTAGACCATTATCCCCCACTTTCTAAACTATTTTCCCATCAATTAATTTAAATAAGAAATTAATATATCATAATATTATCCTATATTATTTTAGGCATGTTTGGTTTGTATGAAATTGAGTTCTTAGAAAACAACTAATTTCTCACGTTTGGTTCGTGACAAGAGTAAGAAATATTTTTACATATGAAATTAATTTCCATCAAAAGCATCCAAAATCTAAGAAATTAAAATTATACCTGCATAGGTATGATTCCAATTTCTTTCAAAATAATCAGGGACAAGGGTGTAACTAAGGTTGCCATCGGGACAAAACTGGAAAATACTTTGGCCTGCCCCAGTAAGGCCCATCTCGCAAAGTGTACTAAAAATCACACCCCGGCCCGGAATATGTAATATCAAAGCTCGGCCCTGCCCAACCCAACCCAACCCGAAAAGAAAATATTGGGTCTGGGCCCAACCCAGCCATTAAGAACTCCCCCCCCCCCCCCCCTTCCCCTTTTTTTATTTCACTCTTCTAACTTTTCTTGTTTGTAGTAAGCCAAAAATATTTTTTTGAAAATTTTTAGAGAGAGATTGATTTCTAGAGAGAGAAAAGCTTAGATTTCTAAAGAGAGAGAGATTGGGTTTCTAGAGAAAGGGAGATTGAGTTTCTAGAGAGAGCATGGGTTTTTAAATAAAGAAATAAAGATTGGGTTTCTAGAGAAAGAGAATGGGTTTTAGAGAGAGCAAGAGGGATTGGGTTTCTTGAGAGAGAATGGACTTTTAGAGAGATATTGGTTTTTAGAGACATAATGCATTATTAAAGAGAGAAATAGAGATTGGGTTTCTAAAAAGAGAGGAAAGATAGATTGGATTTTTAGAGAGAGAATGATTTTTTAGAGAGAAAGATAGATTGGATTTTTAAAGAGAGAATGAATTTTTAGAGAGAGAAAGAGATAATGAGATTTAAGATAGAGAAAGAAAGATTGAGTTTTTAGAGAGAGAAATTGAGATTAGATTTCTAAAGCAAGAGGATGGGCTTTTAGAGAGAGATTGGGCTTCTAGAGATAGATAATAGTTTTTAGAGAGAGAAAGAGATATTGATTTTTTAGAGAGAGAGTGAGCTTTTAGAAAGAGAAAGAGATATTAGGTTTTTAAAGAGAGAAAGAGAGTGTGTTTTTAAAAGTGAAAGAGATATTGAGTTTATAGAGAGAGAATGGGTTTTAAATAGAGAAGGAGATTGGGTTTAGAGAGAGATGGGTTTCTAAAGAGAGAATTGGTCTTTATAGAGAGATTGGGTCTTAGAGAGATTGGGTCTTTAGAAAGAATGTGTTTTTAGAGAGAGAAATAGATATTGGATTTTTAGAGCAAGATAAAAGGTTTTAAAGAGAGAGAGAGATTGAGTTTCTAGAGAGAGATTGGTTTTGTAAGGAGAAAATAGGTTTTTAAAGAGTGAAAGAGAAATGAGCTTTTAGAGAGAATAAAATTTTAGAGAGAGAAAGAAATAATGGGTTTTTAGAAAGAGAAAGAGAGATTGGGTTTTTAGAGAGAATATGTTTTTACAAAGAGAGTGAGAGAATGAGTTTTTAGAGAGAGAAAGAGAGAATGGAATTTTAGAGAGAGAAAAACAGATTGGATTTCAAGAGAGATAATAGGTTTTTAAAGAGAGTGGGTGTTTAGATAGATAATGCCTGTTTAAAGAGAAAAACTAGGTCTTTAGAGCGAGAAAGAGAATTTTTATAGAGAGAAAGAGAGATTGGGTTTCTAGAGAGAGTAGGTTTTAGAGAGAAAGATAATGGATTTTTAGAAAGAGCAAGAAATATTGGGTTTTTAAATAAAGAGAATAGGTTTTCAGATAGAGAAAGAGAGATTTGGGTCTAGAGAGAGAATGAGTTTTAAAGAGCGATTGGATTTTTAGAGAAAAAAAGAGAGATTGGATTTTTAGAGAGAGAATAGCTTATAGTCCAGATTTCAGGAAGGTAGATTCCCAAATAGTTTATCTAATGAAATTGTCGAAGTGTATTTTTTGACACTTGTTATTCTCGATTTGCGCAAAGAGATAGCAGTATGCAACTTAAGACCATAGGAACCCAAACTTATGCTGAGTGTAAGTCTAGATGGTCCCCAGAATGGCCCCAAGACGTGGCAAAGGGTCTCTAAAAAACACCCGCTAAGTTTTGTCACAATCTGACGAGATTAAGGTGGATTAGATGCCAAATCCGTTTTCAGAATTCTGCCTTTATCATATTAAAAAGAGACCCTGCAACTACATCCCAATTCGAACACTCTTGGACCAACCTGTGGCCAACTTACAAAAAATGGGTAGGCCGCACGCAATCCTGGTGCACCCTTGGAGAACCAGCTTCCACTTATGAAAATTATGCTTTCCAATTTCAAGCTGAACTTTCCATGATCGTATCTCCCTCATCATAGGACGAAATAGGCCCTAACTTTGGGAGGATGTTCATCTCGTCAGCCCGTCTATTTTGATTGCCTGATGGTGTAGCCTAAGCAGAGAGAATTCGAAGAAAGAAAATCACCATAGAAAAAGTAGAAGTTGCAAGAAATTTGAAGAAGAAAGTCTGGTTGATCAAGTGACCGGATCATGATGCTTGCGCACATGATGGACCTAAGAATGGATGCATCACGACCCCAAGGTCAAAAATTCCATTCAGGCCAAACCTCGCCCATGATGACCGGCAAGATTCATTGTATTTTAGGGACAAAGAAGAGGCAATTTTCGGTTATTGAAATCCCAATTTCGACCAAAATTCCCAATTTGAGAAAATGACCATTCTTGTTGCAAAATGTTCAGGACGACTTGCCCGACAATCTACAACAAAGAAATCGAGGAAAACAGTCAGTGAACAAGAGAGATCTCGGATCCAAAACTCTCAAGATCCTCACTATTCTGCCACTCAAAGTTAGCAGCAGAAGACCTCGATTCATAGCTTAAAACCTATATGAACATGATCCTGTCACTGAGCTCTCCAAGTTACTAATACTATTTTGGTAAGACACTGGCCGGAAGGACCCCATGAGAACTACAAGAGTTCACGTGAACTCATGGCCATGGTAGGGACTCATCTGGAATTGCTCAGCTTGTTACGGGCAAGGGGAAAAATCATCATTTTGCCCCCACTTTTAGCATTTATTTAATTCAGCAAAAAATGTATTTTTCAGCAATTAGGTTAGTTTTTAGGCGTCCACCCATGTTTTCCATGGTTGCCTATAAATACCTAGCATGTAATAACTCAAGAGGCTGCTTCTTTTGATCTCTCAGAGAGGTTTTTAGCCTGGGGATCATCTCTTGATCTCTTGGTGTAACTCTCGATTGTTTCTAGTAAAGAATTCCCCCTTGTTATAGTTAATTTCGTTTTGTTCTTTAAAGAGATGAGAGGAAATATTTTTGCCCAATGCCCTTGGTCTTAGTCGCCGAGCCAAGACCCACTAGGTAATTTTCTCTCCTCCCACGTGTAAGGTGAGGGGCCGGCAATTAAGCTGTCGGCGCCGTCATTCTCTTCTTTCTTCTTCCTCTCATTCTTTCTCCCTCTCTCCTCTTTCTTTCTCTTTCTTCTCTGCCTCTTTCCCTCTTTCCCTCTTCCTCTCTTCTCTCCCTCTCTATTTCTTTCTTTTCTATCCTCTTTCCCCCCTCCTTCGCACTAATCTTTGCCTCTCTCCACCGAACAGTGGTTTGAGCCTTTTCCTGGAGTGGTAGGCCTCAACAGCCACTTTGCTCCCTCTCTTTCCTCTTTCGTATTTCCCTCTATTACTCCCTCTCTCATCTCTTTCTCGTTCTTATCTCTCCTCTTTCCCTCGCTTTCTTCTCTCTTCTCTTTTTCTTTATTCTCTCTCATCTTTCTCTTTTTCTCTCTCCTCTCCCTTTCTCTTTCTTTTTCCTTTTCTTCTCTTTCTTCTCTCTCCTCTCTCCCTCTCTTTCTCCCTCTCTCCTCTTTCGTTCTCTTTCTTCTTCTCCCCTCTTTCTCTCTTCCACTCTCTCTCTCCTCTCTTTCTCTTTCTTCTCTCTCCTCTTTCCCTCTTTTTCTCTCCTCTCTTTCCTTTTTTTCTCTTTTTTCTCTCTCTTCTTTCCCTTTCTTTCTCCCTCTCTCCTCTTTCTTTCTCTTTCTACTCTCCCATCTTTCCTTCTTTTTCTCTCTCCTCTATTTCCCTTTCTTCTCTCTCCTCTCTCCCTCTCTTCCTCTCTCTCCAATCTTTCTCTTTCTTTCCTCTCATCTTTCCCTCTTTTTCTCTCTCATATCTTTTCCTTTCTGCTTTTTCTTCTCTCTCCTCTTTCCTTCTCTTATATCATCTCTTTCTCTTTTTTCTCTCTCCTCTTTCCTTCTCTTATATCATCTCTTTCTCTTTCTTCTCTCTCCTCTTTCCTTCTCTTATATCATCTCTTTCTCTTTCTCTTTCTCTTTCTCTTTCTCTTTCTCTTTCTTCTCTATCCTCTTTCTCTCGCTTTCTCCTTCTCTCTTCTCTTTCTTCTCTCTCCTCTTTCCTTCTCTTCTCTCATCTCTTTCCCTTTTATCTCTCTCCTCGTTCCCTCTCTTTCTCCCTCTCTCATCTTTCTCTCTTTCTTCTCTTCCCTCTTTTTCTCTCTCCTCTCTTTCCCTTTCTACTCTTTCTTCTCTCCTCTTTATCTCTTTCTCTCTCATCACTTTTCCTTTCTTCTCTTTCTTCTCTCTCCTCTTTCCTTCTTTTTCTTTCTCATCTCTTTCTCTTTCTTCTCTCCCCTCTTTTCCCTCTTTCCTTCTGTTCTCTCTTTCCATTTCTTCTCTCTTCTCTTTCCCTCTTCTACCTCCTATCTCTTATCCTCTTCTCCTTACTTTCTCACTTCCTATCTCCTCTCTCCTCTCTCCCCCTCCTCTTCTTTCATCGCTTCTCCAGACGGTGGTATAAGCTATTGTTCATGCCCTTTCTTCCAGCTACTCCTTCTTCTTCTCTTTTATGCCTTCTTCCTTCTATCTCTTCTCTCCCTCGGGTGACAATGTAAACCGCCATCTACATTTCCCTTTTATTTTCCCTTTCCCTCTGTTTCTTTCCTTCTCGCTCTCTCCCTTTCGTTCTCATCTTCTATATCATGTTATCTCATTTTCTCTCTCCTCTCATCATTGCCCCAGATGGCGGTGTAAGTCGTCGCATGTATCTCTCCTTCATCTACCTCCGTTCCCCGGACAGCAGCATAAGCCGCTGCCCATATCTCTCCTTTGGTCTTCTATTCTCTCTTCTCTCTATTCTATATCCTCTCTATTCTCTTCATCTTCTCCTCTCCCTCCTCATTCTCTCTTTCTATCTCTCTCTATCTCTGATCTTCTATCTCCTATCTGTCCTCTCTTCTTCTATCTCTCCCCCTCTTCTCCCTTATCCTCATCTTTCTCTACTCTTTTGTCCATGAATACAAAACATCATGGGTTTCTCATTAAGAAGGCGTCGTAAGGCTGCTGGATTGATAAGGAACCAATGACACCTCCCACCATTCATCTCCAACATCTTTGCACTTTCTCCACTCATATGTGCGTATAAGCATACGCCCGCACCTAGACAAGCCCAAGTCCCTTGACCCACTTGTATGGATATTCTTATGTGTGTGTGTGGTTGCAGGAAGGGAGAAAATGAGGCCAAGGGGGGTGAGTCTGAACTAGTCTCAGACTTGGGGGGCTTTCTTCATGATCTAAGAGGGCACCCACACGAGCCAGCCCATGTGTATCACGGACCCACGTGAGGTACATCCCACCTCGCAGCCCAATTTCCTCTCTCATCGGTTGGTATTCCTGCCCACGTCCTCCCTATGCAGTTCCTGAGAGAGGTCTCAGGTCCCGAGTCCGTCTCGAACTCTCGACCATGCTACAGGGTCGACCCGACCTAGAGGGCGAGATCGAGGATCCTAACCAGCTTGGCGACCTTGCTGAGAATACGCTATCCCAACGTCGGATCGTTCTCTCTTGGCTCTCCTTTTTTCTTTTCATGCTTTCTGCACACACACATGACTTCGGGGTTAGTCAATCCCTTTATCCGAGTCGCGGATTTTGTGATCCCCATACTCGTGAATCCCCCTCAAAATCAAGCACCGCGAGCTTTGCTCCAAACCTTCCTTCTGAGCATCAACCCGGTGTCATGCTCTCGGGTTCTTACCCAAATTGAGTGGAGAAGGGATGTGAAGATCCCTTACTCCTCACCTTCCAGCATTGGCAGACTCTTTACCAACGCTCCTTGCATTAGTGGCACATCAGCCGCCGCACACCGCCTACACCCTGCTACCGGCAAATCACTTGTCGGTTCTACTGCTCGGGGCAGCCACAAGGCCACCCCTTTCTCTTCTGCAACTGACGGTTCATTTGCCGCCACTCTTGAGGGTCGCCGCAAGGCAACCCCTCATTCTCTTCCACGTCGAGTCCTCATATTGAGAGACTTGACATACTGAGGAGTAGGTTAAAAAACCTCCACCTCTCACACACGCACCAAGGCTCATGGTGCATCCATTCGAGCTACACACCGGGGTCAGGTCGCTTCGGGTCACCTTCAGGGTTTGGGTCTTCTCAAACCTTGCCCGCCACATTATGTTCATGTGCATCGCACTGCTCGGGGCAGCCCTGCCGCTGTGCCCTCCCAAGCACACGAGATGCAACCTCCTCGTCATCACTCCCGGCACATGTATGCTCACCCAGTGAGGAAGGGCCACACGGCCGTTTCCTCACAAACACCTGCTCACGTCGCTGGGATTTCTAACCCCAAAGCAGCCATTCGAGCCTGGGATGACCCCCAGGTCACCCGAAGGCCCTCTTCAAAGGGTGCACACGTGCCGACCCTGCAATCTACTTCTAGCTCCCGGCTAGAAGGCCACCGTCAGCCAATCCCTCTCCGTTTGCCCCATTTCCACTGTCGAAACCATTACAGACATGGTATTCGAAAGTCTCCCCCAGTAGTACCATCCTGCAATACCCTCTTCAGGCCCATACTCCTCCTAGGGTCCAAATGTAAACTCAGGGCAAACCTCCCTCCACTGTCGAGACCCTCCTTCGTCCTTCTCCCCTTAGGCTAGGATAGTCCAAAAAGGCCAAAGCGATTGTCGTTGATGGCCCCTATCCCCTGCCTCATCTCATAGAGGTCGCCCTGACTTGTTTGAAGGAGGCCAATCGTTCCCAATCACAGTCCGGTTCTCAGTTATGAAAGAAAATACACCGAAACTTGAGGACCAAACATAAGATTGGCGTACGGATTGCGCCGAAGAAGAGGCCTGGAAGACCCGGGGGAAGCAGTCCCCTCAATCCCGTATCTAAAAACCCTTTCTACCCATTACTGACGGCAACCAAGCCTGAAGAAAAGAGGGTAGAAACTTGCGCAGTCATCACCATCATTGGCGACGACCCAAGTCAACAGCATCTACAGCCCCAAACCATCGCGAACCAATTCTCATCCGGCCCACATTCAAGTTGAGAAGGTGGAAATGATGAGAACTCAAAAGGGCATCATGCGCAAAAATGTTTAAAAGTATAATTACGGGGCATGATAACATCATCAGTTATCATAAGCAAAGGTTGTCAAAATCAAAAAATGGGCACAATGAAAACCCGCAAGGGCATCATGAGTAAAACTACAAAGAAAATGAAAATGAAAATGATAGACATGGTGTAAAAGCCATGGGCAAAAGTACCACAAAAAAAAAAAGTTCTGGGGTCTTGCGAAAACCAGAAATGGCACATGCCCCAAGGTCTCAAACGAAAACCCGAAAGGGCGTTTGAGTCGAAAGACACGCTTAGAGGCAAATATGTTTGCAAGGAGAGCTCGAAGAAGGATTAAGAGATACAAGGAAGATCAAGCAAAAGGAAAAGTGATACTTCATTTCATAGGTAAAGTTTATGCACAAATGTCTGTGTGTATAAAAAAAAAAAAAGAAGAAAGAGAAAGAACGAAATGAGGCCACTTTCAAAACCGATCAATGATCTCATTGATCTTTGTCCTGAATCCTTCAACCGCCGCCTTGGCACCCTGAGCAAGTCCTTTAAGCTTGGCAACTGCCCGGGACTCTCATTCCGTGGCAACAGTCTCTTATTCGAGGGTGCATGTGAGCTCCAATATCTCGGCCACCATGGCCCCATCTTTGGCTTCCCAGAGTTACGCTCCCTTCTCAGGCTCTTGAAGCTCCTCCTTCAGCTTCTGCATTTCTTTCTTGATGGCTGTTATACTACTAAGGCACGCACCTACTTCCTCATTGAGGACAAACCTCCGAGGGGCCGCCGCATTCCTCTTTTGCACCCAAGCTTCCGCTTTCTCATAGCTGTGCACAAGCGAGGCTTCCAGAGAGGCCAATCGAGTGTTCTGAAGACTAGTCTTTGCTTCCTGCTGCAGCGCCTTGACTCTCCAGCCCTCCACCTCATTCATAAGGGCGTCAAAAAGAGTAAAGATTTCTCCTTCGCCCTCCAGAGTCCTAATGATGAGGCGTAACGCTGAAGTTTGGCAGCTATGGGGCCAAGTTCTACAAGGGGGTGCCCCTTTAACTGCTAAATCCCTAATCGAAGCATGTCTGCAACCATGCTAGAGTCCTCACCAGAAGTAGGCTCACTTAGAGATGGGATGGGGTAGAAGTCACCTCGGTTGGAGGAGCCGTGATTAAGGCCGCCTCGATCGAAACGGGCTTAACAGGAGTGGCCACCTTCGAAGGGGTAATGGCCATGTGAGTAAACACCCCCGGAGGCACCATTTCAAAGCCTACATTGCTGTGAAAGTTCACAGGCTCCTTTGGCCCCAATTCAGACTCGACTCCAACATTGTTGACAGTAGGCTCCTCTTCTCGAATGGTTACCGGGCCCTCTTCAACATCCCCACTGGTACGCTAGGAAGTCCCCGGTGCTTGCAGAGAGTCACCCTCCCTTGGGTGATAGGTCAGAGTGAAGGTTATCCCCTTCGAGAGGGTAAGCGGAATGACCGCCAAATCATGTATTGGCGAAACAAGTCTCAGGGCAGAATCATGTATTGGCGAAACAAGTCCCACTGGCAGCCTGATCCACCCCTGCCCTCTAAATGGGGGCAATTGCTCTTAAGCCGGAGATCTGTTGAAAGCTCGCCCCCTCCATAGGAGACGAAACCAGTAATGGGTCATGCGTTGACGATGCAGCCATGGGAATGATTTCCCAGGCCGGTGGAACAATGGCTGGAAGGGAGGCACGTCTAGAGTCAGTGACCACGCTCCTAACCCTTGGCGAAGCAGAGGAAGGAGAACCAACCGCCGATTAAGGCTCAACAGATGGCTGGCTCACCTTGGCATGCTTGCGCAGTGTCAAAGACTCCTTCTCGGACTCATATTCCGAAGACTCTGATAGCGCAAGGTGTTTTCCCTTCTTTGCTCTTCCAGAGGGAATGGGCTCGTTTGAAGTCTATCCATGCTGAGAACCCTTCTTCAGGGTATTGTTTGAACCACTATAAAAAGGGCGTTCATTAAAAAATGGAACGGAGATTGTTGAAGAGGGTCCTTGTCATCTCCTTCAATGCCAGTGCTTGCGGCGACTCTTTGTCTGCCACTATTACCTAGGGCATCCCTAACTGCTCCTAAACCTTGGGGTAATCCAACTCAAAGAACTTGCCAAATGCAAGGTGCATAAAGTTTTTCCCTTGCTTTGTTTCATGTCGCCCGCTGCTATTATCCCCCTTCCAATGGTGATCTGCCAGCCAGTATCGATGGTTGGTGAGTCTCCACAAGTGTCAGTACGCCACTGTGGCCCTGCCCATATTACCGAAGTGGGGAACGACGATCCCTAGAAAACTCGAGGCAGGTTGACAAGGCGGTATGAACATGGACCACTTTCCAAGATTCACTGCTAATCCCTAGCGTTTTATCCTTCTTCTTTACACTGTCCTTGCCATAGCGCTTCTCGAATAACATTGGGAGGGGACACCCTTGGTCAAGGCCATGCTGACGGGAGAAACGATGAGGGTAATACCCCTCAAGCTTAGCACTGTAAGGGGTAATTCCCCCTCAGATGCTCAAAAGGAAAATAAGCTTAGGGAACCCCGTTGAGGCGCTGTCTAGTTGATCTTCAAGATCATCAATGAAAGCACAATCTGTATGGCCCCCTATTGGGAATGGGAGGCGGCGGGTGAAAAAGGAGTCACCACCAAATAGACTGCGTGCGTGGCTTGGGGTGTAAAAGATAGCCTTCTGCCCTGCTATCTTCACAAGTTGAGGATACATGGTCCCCTTGAAAATTGTGTTCTTATCGTATGTGCCCGGGAAATACACGGCAAGCCAGCCGAACACGTAGTAGACAGGGAGTGGGGTCATCAAATTTCCCGGATAAGCTTCACCTCCCACTATTCTGGGATCGCCCTCTTCCCCCTTGTAAAACTTCCCTCTCGAGATTGCCCCCAAGCCATGATAGATACTGCACAGAACGGGGCTCTGAAAGGGTATATTGACGCTCGCTCGCCATTTCAAAGGCTACATAGAAGCAGCCATGATGAATCACGTCTTGCCTACCAGGTAAGGCAAACTTGCAAAGAAATAAAGCTAAGTAGGCAGCAAGGTAGGCTCTGTCCGTTGTGGAACCACGAACATAGACAAGAGGAATGATCTCTGCCTTCTCCTTACCCTTCCCACTGATAACAGAATACTCCAACTCTGTGGGGTCAGGCTGCTCACCACAAAAATACCTTACCCATTAGGTAAAGGTCACATAGCTGCTGCCAGATTGACAGCTCAGAAACTGATAAGCCTCAAACATCTCCGCAAGACCAACAAGAGGCGCTTCATGCCCCAGAAGTGCCCCACCAAAAATGATAGACTTTTGGGGCACGAACACCCACAAAATGAAGGTTGAGTAGGGATATCTCGCCCTCACTAAACCCAAAGAGCCATGTGTTGCTGGTGTGACTCCAGGACTCCAATAACACCCTCATGGTATTCGAGCAGCAATCAAAATAGCCGGCTAAACTCTGTACCATTGCCGACAACGAAGAAAGCTTGAGGCGCACTCCATATGTGCATGCTGAAACAGGAATGCCGGTGAAACCAACAAACTTTACACACTTTAGCACATACCAGACCAAGAATGCCCATGAAACCAACAAACAAATATTTTGTAAACCCTTGAAATCTGCATTAATGGAGTGAGGGGAACCTAGCTTTGAGAGTTGTGGGGGTTGGGATTCATG
>NW_006497498.1:1035827-1070492 GCF_000471905.2 Amborella trichopoda
CTCAAACCCTATCAAAAAGAGGTGGAAAAGATGATCCCATATTTTAAGAAATCATCTTTCAGCACGTCGACCCTTGCTTCAATGGTTGATATTCCTTCAGAAATCACCATGCTGCCATTCTACACCAGGAACAAACATGACCCTTCCCCACCAAGGATCGAAAAAGAAATAGAGCAATAAAATGAGAACGATGGGGAAGTGTCTCTCGTGGCTTCAAATGCGCTAGTTAAGGCAAAACCATGGTTCCATGATGTTTTGTCCCTGCTAAAAGATGGTTTATACCCCGAAGGAGCCACCAAAATCGATAAAGACGCCCTTCGAAGGTTTTCTATGGGATTTTTAGTAAGAGGTGATCTCATGTTCAAGAAGTCCTTTGATGGCATCATTCTACGGTGTCTCGATCAGTCAGAAATCGAGCAAGTACTGACAGAGTTACATAATGAATGAGGTCATTCTGGGGCAGCCACCTTAGCTCAGTAAATCAGGCGCCAAGGCTATTACTTGACCACCATGGTTGAAGATTGTTGGAAGTTCATTAATAGGTGTCCCAAATGTTAACTTTATGGAGACCTCATCCATGCACAGTCCATACCACTCAACTCAACACCACCCATATGACCCTTTGCCATGTGGGGTCTTAATATCATCGGAAGCCTCAAATGGCCACCGTTTTATATTAACGGCTACAGAGTACTTCACAAAATGGGTAGAGGCTGCATCATTTGTCAAAATTGAAGGATAGCATTTTGCCCGTTTTATAAAGAACAACATTGTATTCAGATTCAATGCTCCTAAGTCAATCATTACTGACAATGGATCCAACTTCAAAAATGAAAAGGTCACTAAGGTATGCAAAAACTTTATAGATAACGCAAAACTTCTCCACACCTTATGACCCTCAAGGAAATGGACAAGTGGAGGCCACAAACAAAAGACTTCTCAGGGTTATAGACAGAATAATAGAAGGTGGCAAAAATTGGCACGAAAAGCTAACTGGCGCGCTATGGGCCTACCGAACAACCGAGAAGACTTCTACTAGCATGACCTCATACTCATTGGTGTATGGTATGGAAGCAGTGCTACCCATTAAAGTTGAGATACCGTCTCTCCGAGTGGTTATTCACAAAAATTCAGATGAGGAACAAAAGATCGAATCACGAATCGCTGCCCTCATTACTTTGGATGAAAGACGACTACGAGCAAAGCAAAATATTGTTGCTTATCAATGTAGAATCTAGAGGGCATATCAAAGAAAAGTTGTTCCTCGACAATTCAGAGAAGGGGACATGGTGCTCAAGAAAATCTTCCACACTTCTGCAAATCCAAACCCTTTAGGCAAGTTCAAACGTAATTGGGAGAGGTCATTCGTGGTTAACTGAGTGCACGCAGGCTATTTTTACAATATAAAAAATCAGGAGGGGTACGAACTCAACGACCCCATTAATGCGATGTATCTCGAAGAATACTACCCGTAACTGGCTCAAAAGCATGGTGAAAACCTGAAAAGGCAACACAAAGAAAAAAAAAATTGAACATGGTGAAAACCTGAAAAGGCATCACGGGTAAAGAAAAAAGAATAAAAAATCTCTGATTCAAAACCACAAGTACAAACAAGTACCTGTGAGTTACAATAGTACTTGCAAGTTCCAATAATACTGCACAAGCAGACCCTGAGTACGAAGACTCCTCTTAAACCCTGCAGGTTCCCAACAGAGCCAACTCAAAAAGATGGAAAACGGAAGTGACTTTGACGGACCTTGGAAGAACGTCGAGACTTATTCAAGATGGAAGCCCGTCAAGAATCTGGAGAACTCTTCATGGACCTGCGAAGTACAGGATGAAAGCTCCAAAGGTAAAAGGACAACTTCGAGACTTTTGAGTTCTCACGATCCCACAAGGAAATCCTTTCATCATCTTCGGGTAAAACATAATAAAGAAAATGACCACCAAATGGGCCACAGGTGGCAAAACTATAAGGCTCGTCCCTTTTGAAAATTCTTTTTCAATTTAATTTTTAAAACCATTTATTTCCAAAACCCTTTTAGAAAGGACTTCCTCCATCACTACAAGAGGTTAAACTGTTAGTCGATTTGGTCTCGTTCTCGAAGTCAACTTCCTATGCCTGTTATGAAGGCTTGAAACTAGTTAGGCACTCTATGGTTGTATGAGCATAACTGCCAACTACCACATATCAGAGATGGGTGAACCTCGTCGATGACGACATTGGTTAGTTTGGGAGCATTCTCTCTCTCAGCTAGACTCATCCCCGTGTGTGTGTATGACAGTTCGATAACCAGAATTTTGGGACAACAATCCTACAACTAGGGGGGCTAAGTTTGTAAAAATTTAGTTTGAAAAGTGTGTGCAAAGAAAGTGTTTCACTCTACTTCTACGAATCAATTACACACTTACAGATGACCAATACCCCATAACAGGGGCAGTAAAAATAAAATAAAAGAAAAAATTGAAAATAAATAAATAGAGGGGATTCCACAATCCTAGAGGATCAATCAAAATGGGAAATAAAATTCTAGATGTCTCAAAATTCTGACTTTATTCATCCATTGAAAATGGGCTTATTACAAGCACTTACGCAATCTATTATGGTCCCGAGACTTAAATTTTTACCGTCCTAACAGACTTCAATGAAAATAAAACTACTGAAAAAAATGTTTGATCATGAGATCAACTAATTCATGCCAAGAAAAAAAAAACAACTTTGGCTTATTCAGTCTTTGACTTGGGATCAACTCCTTCTCCTTGAGTTCCGCCAAGAAGGCCGCCCATTGAGCCAATTCAACTTTAGCATCTTCCAAACTGATGAGAAACATCATCATTCGATTTAACCCGCTTATTTGAAAAAGTGGGTCGTCTTCTTGAGAAGACACGAGATCCCGAGCAGGGGGTAGAACATCCATCACGGAGTCTCGAGAACTTTGTGCACAACGGAAGAGGGTAAGCGCGGTCCCACCAAGAATCGTAGTTGGAGGTGGTCATGGGCTTGTCTTTCTTGACCAAGCCCACACTAGAAGAAGACTTCTTCCCCTTCCACGACAAACCCTCCTTGACCAGAAGGGTGGAAGAGTGCTGTCGAAGAGGAAAAATAGGGCGGCTATCGATCGCCTCTCCTGGGGAAGTGTAATTCTGAGTATGACGAAACTGGCGAAGCACCCTCTGAGGGAAATACCCCTATGTGAAGTACTACCTCGTATGAATAAGACATGAATGCCCCGTAGCAGTCAAAAATAGAGGCACATTCTCAAGAACCTTGATCACCCAATCAAAGGACGACAACTCGTCTAAAACCCGGCGATAATAATTGACATCTCAAGGTCGGGTGGAGCCATTGACATACACCAGTCTCATAGCAGCAGATACAATTGTTGTTGATCGAGGAGGACGAACAATGGCAATGTGTTTGTAGACCAAATCTGCAGAAAATAGGAGCCAAAAGGACCCCAACAGATCAGAAGATAACAATCCAGAACCCTAGAATCATCTAAGGCAGAATGACCTGAGTGACACTACTGGTGTCGCCTAGTCTGATCTAAGCGACATCAACAATGTCACCCACACCAAAGACTCCGAAATTAGTTCGGGCTGATTCCAGTGACTTTTTATGGCCAAAATATGGGATGCAGAGACCAAACCCAGAAAAAACATTGAGTTGCAGAGGCAAAAATAAAATAAAATTGAGTTTGACAATATACTTGCAGAATCAAGATACTGCCCTCGATGAATCGGTCGCCTCACGTGACCCAGTCGTGAAGACCCCGGTAAATGACTGCCAACACGGCCGGAACAATGGTGTAACCCGCTCGTTCCCAAAAGGCATGGGCTAAAGGAACAAGAGAACTACGAACCGTCTTACGACCACTCGGAGAAAGAACAAATCCCAACAGCATAAAAAGGAAAATACAGATTTGTTCGGCAGCCTGAGACCGCTCTCAATTCGAGACCAACAACTCTATATCGACCCACTGGCCATGTGAGGAGTAGGCAGCCCCCAACAGCCACGTTCCCATGATGGAATGATCGTTGGTGGTAATGGAGGGTTGATACACAATCTCGGCCAAGCTCAAGCCATAAACCCTAGCAGTTTCCTCCAAAGTTGGCGTTGTCTCGCCCGTAGGAAGGAAGAAGGTGTTTGTTTAATGGTTGAACCTCTTAAAAAAAGCCTCGAGGGGCGGAAATTTCACATGGAAAGAGGCCATGTTCAAGATACCTATTATAGAAACTGAAGTAAAAAAGGCCATGAGATCGGGCCGTTGCCGAGCATAAAGAAACCAACCCCTGAATCACGGCTCAATGACACAGAAGTCATTGACATTTCAAGGAACTTCACCCGATTGAAGGCCCTACGAGATATGGGATGGCAGACCTTCAGGGAAGTGCCTAAACCTAGAAAACAAAGGAAAAACCTCCTCCGCTCCTCCATTATTAGCCCGCTCAGAAACCTTCCCTTTGCCTTTGGAAATAGCATTGTCCTTCCTAGGAGCCATGAAAGCCTAAGAGTGAGAACAAGAAAAACTAGTAAGATCGGAGGGAAGATGATGAAGAAAGAAGAAGATGAAGATGGGATGAAGAAAGAAGAGCTTGAAGGATAAAAGGAGAATGGGAAGGAGGGGGATTTTATGGAAAATAGGAAATCTTGCCCAAAACCCATCCTGCAGGTTTGTATTTCGGCCAACATAAGGTTTAGGTAACCCCAAGACCCTCCAAAACAAGAAACTTGAATTTTGGAGATCGGTGGTCTAGGCGACACACATGGTGTCGCCCAAATCCGTACCCTATTTGGGGCAACACTAGTGTCGCTTGGGCGACACCACTGGTGTCACCCAAATCTTTCATGCCACAAACTCCCTTGCTTAATCCCATCATTTTCAAATTAAAAAAAAATATACACATATATTTTTTTTATGGACACGCAAAACGCAATTTCTATGTGCGACACCCTAGTGTCGCCGGGGCCTGTGAGGGTTACACCACTAGTGTTGCCCAAATTTCTTTTTGCAAAAATTCCCCTGGTCAAGTTCCAGGACATTTCATGATCAAAACTATGTTATTGTTGAAATCAGCTGTTTTCAAAGGATTTTGAAATGGACTTTTTCAGACGGCTTTTCAAATGCTCTAAGGGGGGCATGAGCTTAAACTACCAACCAAGATTCAAAAAACGTCATACTCGTGCGACATAAAAGAGTCGAGACAGGAAAACATCAAACTCGTGCGACGTAAAAGAGCCGAGACCAGAAAAATGTCAAACTCATGCGATGTAAAAGAGCCAAGGCATGTAACGTTTAGCCCCGTATGACGTAAAAGGTTGGGTGTATTCTGTCTAGCCTCGTATGACGTAAAGGGTAGGGTGTATGCCGTCTAGCCCCGTATGATGTAAAGGGTTTGGTGTATTTCGTCTAGCCTCGTATGACGTAAAAGGGTCGGTACTAGCCCCGTATGACGTAAATGGGTAGGGTGTATGGTCCATCACTGCATGATGCTAAACTGCTTAGAGGGCTCTATGGTCGCAGGAGCTAAAACTACTAACCAACCTTGTTTTTCGAAATATCTTTCTCTTTTAAAATTTTCACTATATATCTTGTGTTTTCAAAAACTTTAATATCTTTGTTAAAATCATGACATGTCCACGCTCTAGGTTCTATTTTAAAATTCCCCCTTGTTTTCAAAATTTCTAAAAAAGACTTTTAAAAATGAAGGAGCTTGGACACCCATATATGATGATTACCGCATTGCCACGATTACCGCGTTGCTGCCTTGTCTCTCTCTTCAAAATCGGCCAGACAAGTCTCTTCCTATAGACTTCTCCTATAGAAAGCCTTAAGAAACCCTAAGGAAATCAAAGAAGATGTCAGGGTTAAAAAATTTCAAACTGCGAAACCCTTGAAGTTAAGTGACATGGTCAGAAATCCAACTCGAGTTTCAAGCTTGTGTAACTCATCGACATCTCACGCCGAAAACCCTAGATGAAATGCTCTAGGTGGGTGAGCTCAGTGAGCGCAATGACTTGAAATGATTAGTTGGTGTGCCCTCTGACCACGTGACGTCAGGAAGAAATTTAAAATGTCTGCATTATCTTTAATGTTCACCTGCCCCTCGAAGGACAGGGAACACCAAAGTGTCTACTTCTTTGCCACTTACTTATCCCTCGAAGGACAGGAAGTGCTAAAGAGGGGCAAATGTAGACACCCCATTTTAAATCTGGCAAATTATGTGGTTTCCTGAATCCTTAGAACTGCATTATCCTAGTAAACCCAAATCTATAGCACACACAACGTACCCTGTGACCCAGAACCATTTTTCCTACCTAGAACCCTGCAGATACCTTGTTTTCACCCATAATCTTACAAACACCCTGTTTACCAAACAAATCACCAAAAATAGTAAAATAACTCTTTTTTACCCAAATTTTCTCTGGGAGCCCTACACTACAAACCTGACTAAAGAAAATTTAGTTTTGAATATTTTGGGTCTGGGCGACACTACTAGTGTCGCCCACTCATCTGTCGCCCCCACCCATGTGGGCGACGCCTCTAGTGTCGCCTAGCCCAATTTGATCCGAAATTAACAAGAAAGCTCACTGGTTAGTCTTGAGTAGAAAGTTGATGTTTTGGGTAGTCCTGACCTGGGCGACACTGCCAGTGTCACCCAGCTTAGACTGGCCGAAAATGATAGTTTCCGTACAAGAATGATCCCCTGCCATTCTGGGCCAATTTTCCCTCATTTTGGCCAATTTCGATTGGGCGACACTGTTAGTGTCGCTCAGACCCGGGACCCCAGATAGGCAGTCCAGGGTTCGGAACTGGCGAGTGATGGAAAGTTTCCCATTTTCCAAACACTTTCAATTTATAAAACCTCATTTTCGTGCCCATTTAGAAAAAAAAAAAAAAAAAGATTGAAACCCTAACCCCTTTGCTTAGAGAAAGTTAAGCCTAAAACCCTAACCCGAAGCTTGAGAAACCTTAAGCCATGAAAGGATAGGTCTTCAATCATCTCTAGGGCACAAAAACCCTTTAAAATCAGAGATCTTCTGGTCAACTTCTGAATCAGAGAGGCACAGAGGATGCCGATTCTGATACGGGCGAGCCCTCGAAGGCTCGGGGGTCCCAAGCCATCTTGCCCGATTTGGTATTATTCTCTTACCCTTTCTTTCTTCCTCTTCTTAATGTTTTGATTTTATTTTGATTAATTTTGGTGAGTTTGATGCTTTGAAATCATGTTTTAATGTTTTGGATCATGCTTGCTCTGCCACAAATCTGAGAGCAAATCTGCTCGTTTTTTGGCAGATCTGGCCTCAAATCTGAATTTGATTTATCCCACTTTCTCTACCACATTATTTTTATTAGTTTAAGGTGTCAAAATCTAAGAGATCTTTGTAAAAATAGCAATCTTATTTTCATCATAAATATGGGTAAAATTTTTTAACCCTTTTTACAGATGACCTTGCCTAAGCATGCCCTTCACAAAAGGGGAAATGACATCGGGGCAACAAGAGGTGCCAGGCCATTTATGAAACGCCGAGGGCAGTTTTGGAAGCCAGGTGTGCTATAATTTCAAATGGTACTGGGCCGAGCGAAAATTCTGAACCCAAGCTCATAAAACTGCAAGCGATAATGGGTCGAATCATGCCTGGCCTAGAGCCCGAACTTGGACCCGGACATCACATCCCAGTCATCCATTGCCATTTATAGCCTCCAGTGATTCCCCCCACACGTGTATTCCACACTTGTGACAAAGCTGTCGTGCGAATCTTTGTTCCAGAGACCACCGCTAGCACAACCCCTACACATGCCCCATACATGTGTACACACTAACTACTGTGTGCACTCAACACGCTCCCCAACTACCATGCACGCGAATGCACACCTGCTAAAACAAGAAACTCAGTCGCCATGCGCACCTTCTACATTGTGTGCTGGCCGCCGAGGCATTTGCCCTTCTGCGATGGTCCGAACCGCACGACCTTAAACTACAAGATGATGGTCCAGACCGCACGACCTTAAACTGCGAGGTGGTAGTCCAAGCTGTATGACTTTAAACTGCAAGGCATTGGTCCAAGTCGCAAGGCCTTCAACTGCTCGACATTGGTCCCAATCGCAAGACCTTAAAATGCGTGACACCGGTCCGTGCTACAAGACCCTAAAACTGCCTAGCCATGGTCCGAGCTACATGACCTTAAACTATAGTGCCTATCCTGACCGCATTACGATAAACTGCTTTGTATAACGGTCTAATCTACATAACCCTAAACTATAATACACGTCCTGACCGCATGACGTTAAACTGCTTTGCTCAGGTCCCGGCGGCATGACCTTAAACATGCCCCCATAAAAAAAAGAAAAAAAAAGAGCATGGTGCGAACCAAACAGGAACCATGAGTAAAAATGATGGTCGGTCATGGCCACAAAGCCATGAGTAAGAGCGTTCCATAAATAAAACTGGGCACGGTGAAAACCCAAAAGGGCACTGTGAGTAAAAATAGGAAAAAGGGTGGACATGGTCGTCAGGTCATGGGTAAAAAAAACCCAATCAAAAGGAAATTGGGGAAAACCGCTTGTGAAACCACTTCCCTCGTTCAGGTGAAAACCCAAAAGGGCGTTGTTGGAAGATATTTTTTCATCATCATGGAGCCCCCGCTCAATAAAAGCCTAGTAAACAGTGAAAATTTTGATAGTCTCATAAATGCCCCAGAACTGGTCATGATGTTCATTAGGACTCTCAAAAGTCGCCTGCCAAGTTTCGTCATGTTTTAGCATGTCCAAGGTAGTGCAGACAGAGAAATAGTTCCAGCAGAATCAGCCTCTAACACCCTGAAATGGACCCTATAACTAGAGCCACATTTTTTTTGTTTCAATTTGATGTAGGACTACTGCCATTGGATACAACACAGTTGAAAACCCACCACGGGTCAAATTTCATCTCAAGCAAACATCCTAGGAAAACGTTATAGGCGACAGAGCAAAACAAGAGGAGCAGCATGCTATTCACGTGTGGCCACCCTGCAACTCAAGACCATTAAAGGGACAGTCACGACCAGTGGCTTTCGATGCTCATATCTCACTTGTTCGTGGTCGGATGAAGCCCAAATTTTTTGAGCGTGTTCGTCTCATCAAGACTAGCATTTCAATATGTGGCACGCCCTGTGACGACACTCAAGCGCGAAGAAAAGCTAGAGAGAAGTTGTTGATCTGTGAAGAAAGTGCAAGAAAATCAGCAGCATTATGCCTCACTCGAGCGGCCAAATCACGCCGCTCGTGAGCCCGATCTAGGTGAAAATAATTCCAACACTTGCGTAAGGTCCGTGGCCATCACTGGTTCGAACCTCGCGTATGATGAACGGACAGATTTCGCACACAAAGCCGACGAAATGACTACAAATTCCAACGCCAGAATTTCAGATTCTAGCCAAAACTCCAAACTTGCAAAACCTTCGTCCAAGCACAAAATCGAGCCGCATTTGTTGCCCCGCGATTGTGACGGCATGCTCAGTGTGATCCAGTGAACAAATCACATAAAAACATCAAGGAACGAGCACACAATCGATCCAAAGTTTCAAGATTCATTCAAATTTCAAGTCATATTATTGTGCCCTAAAAACACGATCCATGGCTCGAAGTTGGTATCAAATCGATCGCCATGCCGAGCCCTACAAGAAAACAATCATCTCTTGATCAACCGGGCATCGGAACGACCCCGGATTATCCCCGAAAACTCATGCACGTTCTAGGGCAACACAGGGACTGTTCTAAAATTCCGTAACTGGTTAGGAATGGGCAAATCTATCATTTTGCACCCTATTTTCTATTTTGTAAAATTCAATTTAATCTTAACAGTAATTAGGGTTACTTTTGATCATCCACCCATGTTTGGGGCACATTTCTATATATACCGTACCATCATTGTACGTAAAAAGGCTTGAACTCTTCACAAAAGAGAGATTTTTACTTAATAGAGTTTCTCTTTCTTCTCATTGTTGGGTCACATTGAGAGAGAGAGCGAAAGGAGAGAGAAACTATTGGACCGATACGCCTAAGCTCAAGGTAAATCCTCTCTCTCTTCTTTTTCTTTTTTTCTTTTCTTCTTCTCTTTTTTCCTCTTCTTCTTCTTCCTCTTCTCCATCTGAGCTCCCCTCAAAGGCCATGCACGGCAATGGCAGTGTCGTGCATGCCTGTCCTGTGGTCTCACAGGTCGTGCATGATAATGGTAGCGTCATGCGCAAGCCTCCTTCTCTTTTTGTTCATCCATCTTTGTTCCCTAGTGAGGTCTACAGATGGCGCAGCTCATCACCATCCACAGATGTATCCTTGACGCCACAGTGAAAAGCGCAGACGGCGAAGCTCACTGTCGCCCGCAGTGGTCTTCCCCTATTGCTTCCCATCACAGACGGCGATGCCTATCGTTGCCCGTGAGAGGTCTCGGCAATACCTATCGTCGTTCAAGAACCTCCTTTGCATGCTCGGTGCTTATCGCTGTCCGCGAGCCTCCTTTGTGCGTTCGGTGTTCATCATTGTTCCCCCTTTGTCCCACGCCTATCGTCGTGCGCCTCACGAGAACTATCGTCGCTCACTTCATAAATGGCTATCATTGTGTGCTTCACGGGAGGCTATCGTTGCCCACGCAGGGGTGCGCTGCCTTCTTGTGTTATCAGTGGCAATGCCTAGTACCGTTTGTAGTTCCCTGTTCCCACTCAAGCCGTGAACAGTAGTGTCTGGCACCATCCAAGGGCTGTGACACTGCTACTCCACAGTCGTGGGTGGCAACGCCTAGCGCCGTTGGGACCCTATGTCTCTGTCATCTCGTACCTTGTTTTCATTCTTTCCTCTTCTCACTCGATTGAGGGTTGACCTAGCCTATTCAACGACACTTTTACAACCACCCATTTTGAAATTTAAAAGACTATAATGATTATGACCTTTATCTACAAAAGATAAATGCGGTCTCTTGGTAGACAATCCCAAGTTAAAACGTCTCAATCCTAACTGATTGGACAAATTCCTTAACTTACCATAAGATAAAGAAAATGAACAGCTTCATATAGCGATTCCCAAATATGGGGGGAAAGGCTCTGATGATGATGATGACTATCAAGGGAAAAAATGAGAAAATGAAAGTATAGAATGAGATCATTCAATGTGGTCATAATTAATCTTGATCGTTGGATGTGAAATTGGGCGGTTGCATTTATTTCATTGACCAATCGCAAAGTTAAAAAGAAATTTTTTCGAACTTTGTGACACACCCAAGCTATCAGATTTCACATTGGATGGTTATAAGTAATTGTGACATCTTTGTACCGAAGGTAAATGGTCTCGTTGTATATAATCCCCAAAAAAAAATAAAACTCTAAAAAGCGAATGCATACGCACTTTATACAAGTGCTAGAGAAAAATTAAGCCCTGTGGTTGAACAAAAAACATTCGATTTTTGGATGTTCAAGTTGTATTCAAACTCTCTTGAGTGAATCCAAATTAGGGCATAATTTCAAATCAAGAAATCTCTTTGAATGAGATGTTTGCCTGGGGGAGCAAATGTACAATTTGCTCTGCTCTTAGAGGAGCATAATATGCAAATCAAAAAAGAAATTTGATTTAATGCAAAAATTGGCCTTAATGAATGTCCACCCCCATTGAAATTGGACCGCTCCTTCAAATAATAAATCAAATAAGTTTTACAGACCCTCACACCATAGAGAAATCTTTTGCCTACAGGAACTCAGTCATGGTCAGTCTCAAGCCGGTCATATTGGTCCCAAGCATCGACAAACTTTTGACAATGAGACCATTTACTTTTGGTACAAGGATGTCACAATTACTTACAACCATCTGATGTGAAATCTGAAAGCTTGGGTGTATCACAAAATTCGAAAAAAAAAAATTTTGAATTTTGAGCTTGGTCAATAAAATAAATACAACCACCCAGTTTCATGTTCAATGGTCAAGATTAATTGTGACCACCTTGTACCAAAGGTAAATGGTCTCGTTATATACTTTCCCTTTAAATAAGGGTGCGGTTGGTATAAAGCCGAGGCTCTAAACAATCAAAGTAAATCGCACCTTCAAATAGTGTCGAGAAATGTGGTTTCACTATTGGAAATCTTTGTGATTGCCTTCCACCAAATTGGCCTCAGTTTCGAGTGGTATTGTTGTCGTGTTGGTCTTGAGTACCATGTCCGTCTTGCTACCACTCCGAGTCGATCACTGTCTGGCTAGCATACTAGTCTCATCCTTCATCAAGTTTTCATCTCTCTTCGACCTATGTTCGAACCTTCTATTTCATCACTCTAACCCCTCACATTTCTAGCCACATGAATGTGCATTGCTCTAAGACAAGGGTGGTCCCTTCGACCCACTTGTCTTGCAAATTAACCATAGTAGTATTGTGCAAAAAAACAAGAAGATTGCAGGTCAAAGGAGGCGATTCTGAACCAGCTAAAGCAGCTGAGGGGCTTTTCGTCGTGATTTAAGAGGGCGCCCAAGCAAGTCAGCCCGAGTAAGTCACGGACCTAGGTGAGGTTAGTCCCTACCTCACATTCAAAATTCCTCTCTCACTAGTTGGATACCTTTCCTTATTATCAAACAAGGTTCTCGAGAGAGCGATCTCAAGTCTAGGGTTTTCTGAACCCGAGACATTGTCACCCAATCACCAAGATCTGGGGATGCGAGATCGAGGCACCTAACCAGCTTGGCGACTCCACTGGGGACTTATTATCCCTTCGTCGGTTTACTCTTATCTGATCAGTATCTTCTTTCACTTTCTGCACTACTTTCTATGACATTTGGGTTATTCAACCCTTTCATTCGAGTCGAGGACTTTCTTATCCCTGCACTCGTGACTATCCCAGGGAAGCGAACTTCTCAAGCGTCCTTCCTTACATCCTTCTGAGTCAGGACTCATAGTCTGGCTCCCAGGTTCTCTTTTGGATCGGAGTGAGAGGGGATTCAAAGGTCCCTGCCTCCCCGCTTTCTCGCCCTGGTGGACCCTCCACCTAAGCTCTCTGCATTGGTAACACATTTGCTATCGCGCACAACACCCACCCTGCTACTGACAAATCTCTTGCCGGTCATATTGCTGAGGTACGCCAGAAGGCTGCCGTATCCACTCTCGCGAGAGGTAAACAGGTTGCCATCGCTTCGCAAGGCTACCCCCCGAACTCCTTTACTACCCTGAACCTTTATACCTGGAGGCTCGACACACAAAGGTGGAGATCTTGAGGTCTCCACCCCACGCACACACCTAAAGGCTCATGGTCCATCCGCTCGAGCCACACCTCGGGGAAACTTTCACACTGCCTCGAACTCACGTTCAAGGCTAGAACTTCTTGGGCTAACCCTGTGCACGCCATTCATCCCACAGCTCAGGGCGGCACCAGTTCTGTGTCAACTTGAGCACTAGAGGGTCGATAGCTTCGTCCTCCCTCTCACCGCACGCAGCATCACCCTGTGAGAGATAGGTTCCTACCCCATCCCTCACATACACAAGCTCGTGGGTCTCAACCTTCCAAGGTCAAACCCGTTGACGAGCCCGGGCTGACCCCCAAGTCACCCGGACGGCTAACCCTCAAGGTGCACCCGCACTAACTTTTCAGATTCCTCCCTGAGTCAGGAACCATCTCCTTCTTATACTGCTGTCCCTTCACTGAGCAAGCACCTCTAGACCTGGTACTCAAAGGTTCTTCCTAAAAGTACCATCTTGAGCCAGCCTTAAATCAGCCGCACATCCGAGCCTCACAAAGGGACTCGGAGCAACAGCTTGATGTCTGACAGAGGCCTCCAACCTCCAAGGAAGAAACCCAGGGTGCCTTCTGTCCCTGAAACCCACTCCCTACTCCAACTCATAGACATGGCCCTCGCATGCTAAAAAAAAGCGAGGTAGTCCAGGTCTCAGGCTCGGTGTTGGAATGAGGTCCACAACCGCCTCAGGATGAAGTAGAAAAAGGGCCTGCGGATCCTGACCAAAGAAGCCTCCAAGGCAGTTGAGGTCACCATCCTTTGTGACCTCCTGCCTCATAATCCCTTCTTCCCTCTCCAAACTCTAGAACCTGAGCAGGTCCAAGAGTATTGCTCGGTCATCAATGCCCAGAAGCCACGGTCCCAAGACCGTCGAGAACCAGTCCTCACAAGGTTGGCATACAAGACTCAAGTCTAGTCGGGGCAGGCTGAACCCTGCAAACTGACTTGTTACCCATGACTCACCACCCACGGCAGTCCACTACGCCATCAGGCTCTGACCCTCTAGAAAAAATGGTCAGTGTCATGGTGATATAAGATCCGGATGGCGCTCAAGAAGAGCGGATGAACAAGTTTGAGATAATGATGCAATCCATCCTTGAAAAGATGGAAAGCCTAGAAGCCGCCAAGTCCCCTTCTTCGCCCGATTCCCCAACCTGTGAGGGCACTGTTCCCAGGAAAAGTCCCCCATCGGTCTCCCAATACAACTCTACCTCTTGAGGAGTTTCCCAGACCAATATAGATGCCATGTTCGCCCATAGTCTCAAGAACAAGGTCCCAGGCCAGCAGGACGTGCCGCTCTACTAGAAGTCATACCCTTTGTACATTGATCAGGTGTCATTTACCCCAAACTACCAAAAAGGGAAGCTCCCCCTGTTCAATGGTACTACGTCTCCTCACCAGCATACTTCCCACTTCCAAGCAGCCTATCGAGAGACAGCGACTGATAGGCAACTCCTCCTCCATCAGTTTGTCGAGACTCTCAAAGGGCCAGCCTTTCAGTGGTATGCTCGGCTGCCTCCAAACTCAATGCACACTTGGTAGGAAATGGAGCAATTGTTTTATCAATGCTTCTATGAAGTCCAAAGGAACATAGAGACCATCGAGCTCCTTAATCTGACTCAAGACCCTGGTGAGCCGGTTGACAAGTTCATCGCTCGATGGAGAGAGCTGGCAACCTTTCATGCCACCCCCATGACTGAAAAAGAAGATGTCCAAACCTCTACACGGGACATGCTTCCCGAGATCGCACTGCATGTCGAGGCCTCCAATCCGCCCTCCATGTCAGAGCTCATCTCTAAGGAAGTTCACATCGAGGAATTGTCCAAACACCATGGCAGCTCTCGTCAACAACCCTTTAGTTCGAATTCTCGCTCCAACAATCGGAACAACCAGAAAAAAGTAGTGATCAATGCGGCTGTCACCGTGACTGACACCAAGAAAGCTGCCCCTCAAACCTTGGACCTCTCTAAGGCACAGACGCCTTACGCCGGGGGTAAATAACAATCCTGCAATAAGGTCCCACCTCCTAAAAATGCTGGTCGTAGTGACTTCTGGACCCAGCACTAGAATAAAGTTTACCCATTTGACAAGGAGTGGATTCCTGCACTGCTGCGATTGCTACTAGAACATAACATGATCCAGCTGCCGGAGGTCAACACCCCAGGGTCGGCTGAGCAGGAGTCAAATGAGAAGTACTGCGCCTATCACAGGAAAGTAGGCCACCCCACTCATGATGCTACAAGTTCAACGACACTATCAAAGTCCTTATTAACAAGGGTCAAATAAAGCTCGAAAAGTTAAAGAAAGCGTTCGAGGCAACTAAGGCCTCCCACATAGTGACCACCAATGAGGATGAGGGGGCACCTGCCATCCTCCGTACACTTTTCTCCATAATGCTAAAAGAGGGATACATCACACTGAAGCCGATAAGGCAGCCTAAGTTCTTGCCTCTAGGAACTGAGAACCTCTGGTGCTCGAATCACCTGATACGAGGCCATGACGTGAGCAAATGCACTAGCTTCCACGAACTCTTGGCAAAGAAGATGCAACAATGTCAGGAAGCTCATGATAGCCCAGTCGAGGAAGAATTTCTCAAGCCTCTTCCTCCACTACCAACTTTACAGGATTTCATCCCAGATGCTACTCGCCTCATCCTTTCGTCCAATTAGGTGAACATCCCTGAGTCATCAGTAGCTTGAGATTCCTCCAATATGGGTGACGACGTTAAAAGCCACCCACAACGGTCAAAGTCAGGGCAAGTCCTTAAATACCCCCTTCAAACGTTCAATTCTGACGATGATGTAAAAAGCTGCTCAGAACGTTTTAACTCTTCTCCTCCCTCAGCTTCTATTTTCTCCACAGGTGCAGCTCGACAGTGCCCAGACTTCAAAGCTCTAAACAGAGAGCTTGGAGGCACCAGCCTCAGCAGGTCGTAGTAAGAGCGCCTCGAAGAAATGCTGGCCCAGGCAACTGGATTCTTAACAGTCATTGATGCCCTGTCAATCCAAGCCAAACCCTAGCCATCATCGAGCTCCTCGGTGCAGATTTTGGAAGTACCACTCAGTGTGGGGCAAATGAACCTAAGATTAGGGAAGAAGCTACAGTCTATGCCTCAAAAGCTTAAGGTCCTCAAGTTTTCTGATCCTTCAATTTTCCCTAAACCTCAACCTCAAATCTCTACATCCCCAATACAAATCCCCTTTACTTCTCCATCAACCTAGATCGCACCGGTTGAACAACAAAGTCAGCCAGTGCCACAAACCAAAACTCAATCGAAGCTTATTCTTAAACCTATCCTACTCCCTACACCAGTAACACAGAATACTAATGAGGATAAAGTGAAATACGATGTAATTGGGCACTTAAGAAAGCTTCCAGCCCTTCTAAGCATCTATGATGCCCATCTGTTGTCTAGAGACTATCATATGGCCTTGGTTCAAGCTGTTTCTAACCTAGAGGTGTACCAGACCAAAGTGGAGCCTATAGAGGTTGACCCAGCCATTTTGAGTGGGTTCTTGGCAATCTCCTTTTCCAAAGATGACCTGCAGTTGGGAGGCAAATCTCACAACCGCCCCCTCTTCGTGAACGGTGAACTACACGCCTGCCCTATCAACCGGATCATGTTGGATGGAGGGTCAGCAGTCAACCTGATCCTAAGAAGGATCCTCACCCGATTGGGATTAGGATCTGACGACCTCACTCCTACCCACATCACCATGTAAGGTTTCAACCAATTAGGAGAAAAGCCAGCGGGCATGGTGCGCCTACGTCTCAAGATCGGTGACCTCAACGATTATGCTTAGTTCCACGTAATCAGCATTGATACCTCCTACAACGTCCTGCTTGGTCGTCATAGCTTCACGATCAAGGGGTGTTCCTTCCACGCTCCACCAGTGCTTCAAATACAGCCGAGATGGAAGACAACACACAGTATGCTGGCAAAAGACTGTTCCCTGTAGCTGAGACTCACTATGTCGACGCCAAGTACTATTTCACAGACCTTCCAGCACCAGAAAGGTCAAAGGGTGAGGATTGGAAGCCTGTGAGAGAGACGGGACCCTCATCCCGTGATGACGTTGAAGACCTAGAGCGAATGATCATGGACATGTTCAAAGAAGATCAAAGACAGGGCATGATCTTCCCTTTAACTCTAATCTACCCAAGTATACCTTGCCACCTCTCGGAGGTCATGGTGTCCTCTCTCGAAGACGAAGCTCCCCCCTCTATGTCTAAATTGCAAGAACAAAATGACGAGTTAGAAGTAACACCTGAGCCCAAGGAAGCCTTAGAGGTAGACCTTCCACCACCAAGGGTCTCCTATATGCTAAACCAGCAAAAAGTCCTACATATCCCCATCGCTCTTCAAGAAGCAGAATTGACATGCCAACCTCCAAGGCAGGTACTTCAAATTCCATCCTCCTTGAACAAAGGAATCACCAGCAGTCATGAAAATGTCTTACATCTCTTAGAGGCTCTCGAAGACGTATAGATGGACAGGAGTCAGCCCCTTGGCTCTCAAGAATAAGACCCCATGGCAGAGTTGAGAAGTGAGGTTTGTAGCCTCCAGAATCAGTTGGAGGTTATGTGTGTTGCTTCAAAGCACTTAAAGGGGTTCATTCCTGAGACTCAAACCTATGATGAGCTCAAAAGTAATGCACCTCAAATTGAAGCCAAAGTTCCCCCGGACTGAAGCATTTATGTCAAGCAGGCTCATCAAATCATGAGAACCATGAATTATGAGCCCCGGTCCAATCAAACACTCAGAGGTGAGGAAGCAGTGGCTCCCCCATTCAAGGACATTGAAGCCACAGTAGGCTCCCATAAGACGAAGCAAGGAGTGGGCCATTCCTTTTCGTCTCAAGTTGTGAAAGAGTAGAAGCAATAAAAAGAGAAATGAGAGTGGAAGCAACAAAAAGAGAAGTGGAGAATAAAAGGCATGCCATACACAGGAAAGATAAACGAATTATTTCATTCATCAAGGAAAATATTACAAGTGTCTTTTCTTTACTAAAGGAAACATGGAAAGGAGGCATTGTCAAAAGTGGTCAATGATTTCATTGACCTTCCCTCTACACTCTTTGACTGAGGCCTTTACTCGCTCAATATCGGCCCTCAATTCGACCACCATTTTGGCCTCGTGGTCCACTAAAGTCAGCTGCTCCCTCAAGGAGCACTGGAGGACTAGTAACTTATGGCTCAGCTCCTTATCTTTGGCTTCCAAGGCTGTCGTGTCCTCCTCCAACTCCTCAAGCACCTGCGCCCATGAAGCGATTTTGGCTTTCAGGGTTTGTACTTTGCCATGGAGCGTCACGACTTTCTCGGTAAGGATGGACCTTTAGGAGGTGGTAGCATCTATTTCCCCTACCTGAGCATCAACCAATTCTCGGTTTTGTCTGAGGGAATTCTCTAACTACTCTAGTTGCGAGTCCTCCAATCGCTTTGCAGCCTTCTCCGTCTGCAAAGCCTTCATCCTCCGTTCCTCCAGCTCATTGGCGATACTGTCAAAGTAATGAAGAGCTTTAAGCACACTTCTTAGGGCGATCCCCCTCAACTGCAAGAGCATTGTTCCAACCTCTTCGAGAGGAAGCTCCTTCAACTTCTTGAAGCTCTTTTGCAGCATCTCAAAGAAAACACCCAGTATCCCGCTAAAAGTAGTCTTGGGCAGCACGGCAGAAGGATCCCCAGCTGCCGCCAAGGCCTCAGGCTCCCTAGATTCAGGGGCAACCTCAGGTTACCCTGGTACCTCAACAACAGCCCGTTCGCTCAAAGTCCCTGCCGTGTCCACTTCAAGCTTATACCTCTTATGCTCAGTTGCTGTAGCTGCACCTTCTGCATGCTCCACTACCTCAGCCAGGGCAAGGCTAACCTCCTTTTCTGGAGCCACTGTCTCAATGTCAAGCTGCACCATGACAGCCTCCTCTCTCGGGGCAGCGATCTCTCCGAACAGCCATCTCCACCTCGGCATGTTCGACACCTTCTCCTTCTCCTTCTTTGCCCATGTCTTCCACATCGACCACATCAGCTGTAGGCTCTCCTATGAGGCCTACCTCCTCCATAGTTTCAAGTGCCGCCTTCAGGCCCTCCAAGCTTGATCCTTGAGGGTGTCCTGCCTCTGTGTCCCCCACAACTACATCACTTGAGGCAGCAACCTCTTGCTTCTCGGGTGGTCCCTATTCAATCCCTGCAGCTCCATTCTCTTCTATAACTACAACCTCTACTGGGGTTCCCTTTCCTTGGTAGACACACAAACCTTCAGATTTCCTGAGACCCTCTCCGCCTCTACCGCCTCATCAAGGCCAGCCTCATCATCCCTCGTTTATCACCATTGGGACTAAGCCTTCCCCTTCAGCCGCAGATGTTGCTTCCCAATCCAAAGCAATTTCAATCGAGGCAGTAGGCTCTAAGGCACTAGCTTGAGCCACTGAAGGGTCAGGAGAAGGTGAAGCCTCAAGAGTAGAGGGCGACGCAAAAATTTGGGAGACACACTGCCCTCCGAAGAAGCTGAGGGTGAGGAGTCGTCTTCTGGCTCATGAACCACTGGAACCTTACGGCCTTTACGCCCCGAAGCCTTGGTCGCCTTCTTAGCCAAAGCACGAGGAGTCGCTGGGGCAGCCCACTTCCTCTTCTTTCCTTTTACTTGCTTGGGAGCAGCAGCCTTCGAGGTGCCGAACTTGGAAGAACTGGTGGCTAACTTGCTATGGGAGCCACTCTCTATCAGCTCATTCAGATCCTAGACCGAACACCCTTCATGCCCCAGGACTTTGCGGCCTTCCTTCCATTTGAAGATCAAAGAAGTTGTAAAAAACGCTCTCTGTCTCTTTCTCCTTGTTGAGGAACCACGGCAAAGAATCATCCACGGTAGTTTGGTGAGGCCGCCCGATCGTGCGACAATCATGAGGAAAGCGCAGGGTAAAGATTTTGCCTAAGGGAGGGGTCATAGCCATTTTCCGCTGCCTTGTATCTTGGCTCCAACGACCACCCTCCCCTTTCCAAAGGTGTTCCACGTCCTAGTACCCATTGTTTGTGATCCACCACCAAAGCTCGTGGGCCTCGATTGCCCATATTGTGCTGCCAAAATGGGGCAGCACATACTTATTGACCCCAGTGGCCTCCAAGCATGTGGCCCAAGCGCTGCGAATGTGCCTCAGGAGCCAAATCTCCTTGAGGGTTCCCGATTAGTCCCTCTTCCAGCGAGCAGCCCCGCTATGCTGCTTTTCAAAGAATAATGAGAACGGACAACCTTGATCTAGCCCATGTTGTTGGGCAAACCGATGAGGAAAGTAGCCCTCAAGCTTCACGCTTCATGCGATAGGCAAGAACTCCGCCTCTCACACTCAGCATAAACATCAAGTCTTTTGGGCGGGTGAGGTCACCATCTAGGTGGTGGCTTAGCTCGTCGACATACACGTGCTCTGTGAGGCCTCCAATCGGGAACGCCACCCAGGTCATGTGGAGGTGATCATTGTAGAATAAGCTACGCGCATGGCCTGAGGGATGGTGTCCTCCAACTCTTTGGTTCTGAGATATGTGTCTAGAAAATAAGCTCCAAGCCAGCCATACACGTAATGGACTGGGAAAGGAGTCTTGAAATCTCCCGAGAAGGCCTCACCATCTACGATGCCATTCTCTCGTTCATCCCCTTGATACTGTCTTCCCCTAAAAATGGCTCCCAGGCCATGATAAATGCTGCACAGAACAGGCTGTGTGAGTGCGTACCCCTTTACCCATGCCAAATCACACGCCACATAAAAAGTGTCGGGACGAATGACGTCTGCCCCTCTTGGCAAGGCAAATTTCCCGGCGACGGACCAGCTTCATCTATATAGTCGTCGTAGAAGAATGACACCCATTTGGCGAAGGTGACTCACCCACTTTTGAGCTCATCGTAGAGTTGTTGGTAGATCATGAACAATTCCTAAAGATCAGCCTGTGGGGCTTCCTTGCCTACCTTTCCCCTTCAAAAATGACTGAGTTCGGGGGAATAAACTTGTCATACATAGCACCAAGGAGCGGCAGAGCACCAACGAAGTGCAGGTCCATCAGCGATATCCCTGCCTCCCCATGACCAAGCAACCATGTGTTGTTAACATGGCTTCAAGTCTCCAACAACACTTTAACCGTGTTTTAGCAACTGTCGTAGTAGCCTGCTGAGCACTGGAGGGCGGCCGGCAGGGAAGCCTGCCTCAAAATATTCCTGAAACGCCTCAGCACTTTCATGGTCCATGAGGAGTACCCCTTCAAGTACTGGTGCTCTCCTTGTACCCACAGGCTAGCAGAAGACCATTTCATGCCCAGGGTTTCTACCATCCACTTTCCTAGAGTCGGGAAGTTCGCATTAGAGGCTATGTTTCGATGCAGGCAGTGCAGGAGGCCCATCCCTTCCTCTACACTCAAATGGCCATCATTATCTTCCCTTGTCAACAGCCGAACAAGGTCACTAACAAAAGTGACGCTCAAGGGCCACCTCGGTTCACACAAGCTTTCAATGAGCCAGATTGGCTCACCTCTTACCAAGCTCCCCTTCTTGCGGGAGATTCTTCACATCTAGAATGGCACCTAAAGATTCAACCATTAGATCAGAAGCTTCACTGGAAAAAAGGACACCAGGCGATCGGGAAGAGACTGCGCTCACATAAGTGTATCACCGGCTGAGCACTCAGGGTGTAATCCTGACAAGGTATCGCCATCTCGCAGCCAAGGGTAGGACTGTCGTCGTTTGCCCGCTTAGGTGGTATCGCTGCGCTCAGAGGGCAAGCTATCGCTGACTCGTAGCCAAGGGCAAGACTTTCACTAAGAGGGTATCGCCATGTGTAGAGGGCAGGTCTATCGCCGACTCATGACTAAGGGACTATCGTCGTCACGCGACCAAGGGCTATCGTCGTCTGTCGAAGTAAAACACTTGATGCTGCCTGCGCTCCAGTTATGACCATGCAGCGTACCACGTTCCTTGAAATCTGGGCGCTCCGCCTGACAATCGTGTAGTGGCCTACCACCGCACATATGGAGGGCGACCTTTCGCTATCCCACGACCTTTCGCCTCTCGACTGTTATGGGCCCGCAACCCTTTGGGTTTTCACTAAAAACTCCCTCTACTCGCTGGGAACCCCTCTGACCATGTTCTTTCCCCTTGCCAACAGCCGAGAAAATCGAAAAAACCATCGAAATCCATAGAGTGCCTCCCTAACCTTGCGGGTTTCCCTCCTCCCTATTTTTCCCACTGCAACAGTTCGCCACAAACTCACCGGAATTCCATTGAGTTTTCGGTGAACCCATTGTTGTTGGTCCCTTTCTTTCTCCTACAGTAACCAGAGGATAGTCAAACTCCTCTGCCTTCGCTGTGACCTCCCCTCTAGCCACGGGACTCCGAAGAAGCATTGGAACTTTGGCAGAGCACCTTTGCAAATCTGGCAAAGGCCTTGAGAAACCATGTTCCTTGCTCAGAGAGCCTCTGCACTCTCAAAAAATGTTCGCTTACACACTGCAGGGGCCCGCAACCTGCTGAAGCTTGCCGGGAAAGATCTTGAAAGCCTGTCTACTACAAGCTTTGATAGGAAAACTCTCGCTGGAAGTCTCATGCTAAAATCTCAGGCTCCCTCTCTCTCTCTCTCTCTCTCTCGTTCTAAACTTTTTTACCCTTTTAATAAAACAGTAAAATGGGGTTTTTCCCTATTTTATACTCAGCAGTGTAGCAAACTGCCCTTGATAAATCCTAAAATACGCTACAGTCCTCATATTCAAGCGGCAATAAGACTAGGCTGGGGCGGGTCAGGCCCGAGACCCAAAAGGGCTATCGTTGCGCACTGCATCAGATGTTATCGCCATGCGCCTTTGTCAGAGGTTATCGCCGCATGCCCTCGTCAAGGGCCATCGCCACGCGCCTTCGCCCAGAAGATGTCGTTGTGCCCTTCGTCAAGGATTTAACGTTGTGCACCTCAGCAAGCGGTTAACGTCGTGCACACATTATCTAGGCCTAATGCTGCGTGCGCCATCCAACACTTAGTGTCGCGATCATGCCACGACACTTCCATCTGGACCATTGTCCTGCCCCCTCAGGAAGTTCATTCCCTTCACCACAGTCTCATTCCTTAGGGAATCCAGTTTCCGATAATGGGCATGTTCCCCATGGAGTCGTGTTCCTTCACCACACAATGGTTCATGCTGCTTGACTTTAAACTGCACAGCCATGGTCCGAGCCGCATGACCTTAAACTGCACAGTCTTGGTCCAAACTATATGACCTTAAATTGTAGTGGACGTCTAGTTGCACGACCTTAAACTGCATGGTCCTAGACGCATGACTTTAAACTGTATAGCCATGGTCCGAGCTATAAGACCTTAAAACTGTAACACATAGTGTGACAAATACTCCATACACATAACTTTAACAAAAAATGGACCACCTTTTCACTAAGGTGTATTTCATCAACAGCCCCAGTGGAGTTAGGTCTATGATAAGAAAAGAGGGGGTCGCACTTACCCTTTTAATCCCTAGTGGGTTTTTTCACACCAACACCGCAGCGTGATTCACACCCTATTGTGACTTACTATCCCCAACGACTTAGGGCCATGCTTATCTTTTCAGCCCTCAGTAGGGTTACGCTTGTGCTCCGGCACGTCAGCCCCAGTGGAGTTATGTGAAGCTTCATCCTTCATCCCAAGGAATCACACTTACCCCCTTAATCCTCAGAGGAGTCTGCTTCCATTTGCCACTCCTCGTAGGGCCACCTCTTCATCTAAAATCCCCTCATGTCTATAGCTTTAGATACTTTTATCCTCAGGGAGTCATATCATTATCCATAGACGTATCCCCCATGGAGCTTCACCTACGTGGAGACCTACACAATGGTCTACGCTGCATGACTTTAAACTGCATCGCCATGGTCCGAGCTGCATGACCTTAAACTGCGCAGCCTTGATCCAAACTATATGACCTTAAACTGTGGCGAAGGTCTAGTTGCACGACCTTAAACTGCATGGTTCGTGCTGCATGACTTTAAACTGCACAGCTATGGTCCTAGTTGCATGACTTTAAACTGCATAACCATGGTCCAAACTATATGACTTTAAACTATAGCGGAGGTCTAGTTGCATGACTTTAAACTAGTTGCATGACTTTAAATTGCATAACCATAGTCCAAACTATATGACCTTAAACTATAGTGAAAGTCTAGTTGCACGACCTTAAACTGCATGGTCCTAGTTTCATGACTCTAAACTGCATAACCACGGTCAAGTTATATGACCTTAAACCATAGTTCGGTCGTCTTGACCTCATGACATTAAACTGCTTCGCACAGGTCCAGGAAACATGACCTTAAAGACGCCCCCACATATGCACACACCCCTTTTACGTGCATCTTCACACACATCTCCCCTAACTGACCCATTCATATGCACACACCACCTCCATTGCCTCCGCAATGAGGCTACACACGTTCACATGCATCTCCACGCACGTCTTCCCTAACCGACCCGTCTGTGTGTGCACACCACCTTCATTACCATTATTTATCCCTCCCCAGTGAGTCCATTTATATCACCATCATTCACCATTCCCTAGTGAGTCTTACCCATGCTCACAAAATGGTGAACCATTCTTCAATCCATATTCGCCATCAGCTAGTGGGTCCCCAATTTTCACCCACCGTTCATACATCATCCATCCTTCATAGGTAGCCTCGTGCCATCTCCCCAAAGTGAGTCGAAACCATCACCATACTCACTCCATGGCCTCTACATACCACCATTCATCACCACAACAGTCCAGCTATATGACCCTAAACTATAGTGCACGTCCTGGCTGCATGACATTAAAAGGCTTCGCACAGGTCCTGAAGTCATGACCCTAACACGCCTTCACACAAAAAATGGGCATGGTGTACACCTGAACAAGGGAATGCCATGAGTAAAAATGATGGACGGACATGGTCATGAAACCATGAGTAAAAGAGTTTCGTAAAATCAAAACCCAGGCACAGTGAAAACCCCAAAAAGGTACCGTGAGCAAAAACGGATGAAAAGGGTGGACATGGCAGCCAGTTCATGAGTAAAAGAGCCCAAAAATAAAAGAAGTCAGTGAAAACCGTATTTACAGCGCGACTTCTCTTATTCAAGTGAAAACCCGAAAAATGGCGCTTGGATTGACAAAACAGGTTGACGTACTGCCACTGCCACAGCCTCAACCGACACTCAATTTCCAAATAGTCATAATCCTGGCTAATGAGGTCTACCTAAAATCCTCAAATTTTAGCATCCAATCGCAACACCAAATGGCTCGCTAGGGAGTGAGAGTCGCAAAAGATCTCCCACACTTCAACTCCAAAATGCTAAGGATAATCATAAAGGCAAGAAACTGACGAAGCTAGGGCCTAACCTGTCAGAGACTTTAAGGTTATTCCTTGCCATGAGATCGCCTCGCCTAAAACCTTCTTTAACCGATAGGCCTAAAGCTTCGGGACATGCCCCAGACTGGACCCGGCAGGATGGGGCCCATGAGGCCGCCTCGCCAAAACCCCCTGGCCAACAAGCCCAGAGTTTCGGGCAGGTCAGAAGCCCCCAACTGGACCCCGCTAGACGAGACCTACAAAGATACCCCCATCATCAAAAGCAAATCTGGTGTAGCAGCGAACAATGCCGACCAAATATTCACAACATTTGGCCTCCAAATAGACATGATTATAACCAATGAGGTGCCTACAAAATCATCCACATGTCAGAATCATGAATAGTCCCTCGAGGGTGAGGACTTCGACTGGATCCCTCAAACGTCTCTTCTCCCCCTACAAGTCACCATGAGTGGACTCGTACATTACGTCCAAACATCCGAGAACCATAGCTGCAACATTATGTGGATCTCCTCAGCATTCACGTAGTCATGTGGCTAGCAGGGAGAAATTTCCCAAATGATTGTACTTCTCTATTCTCTCGGAGTGCAACATTCGATGGGGCATGCAGTTGGAAAATATTTTTCATCATCATGCGGCTCCCGCTCAATAAAGCCTAGCAAACAGTGAAAATTTCGACAGTCTCATAATAGCCCCAGAACAGGTCAAGATCTTCATGAGGACTCTCAAAAGTCTCCTGCCAAGTTTTGTTGCATTCTAACATGTCTAAGGCAATGCAGACTGAGAAATAGTTCTGGCAGAATTAGCCTCTTGCACCCTGAAATGGACCCTATAACAAAAGCTACATTTGTGGTGTTTCAATTTGTTGTGGGACCACTGTCATTGGATATGGCATAGTTGAAACCATGGGTCAAATTTCAACTTGAACGGACATCCCAAGAACAAGTTATAGGCAAGAGAGTGAAATAGGAGGAGCCGCGCGCTATTCTCGTGCGGCCACCCTGCAACTCAACACCATTAAAGGAAAAGTCATGACCAGTGAATTTCGATATTCATATCTCACTCATCCGAGGTCAAATCAAGCCTAAATTTTGTGAGCGTGTTCATCTCATCAAGACAAGTGTTTCAATATGTGGCACGCCTCAAGACAACGCTCGAACGGGAAGAAAACCTAGAGCGAAGTTGTTGATCCATGAAGAATGTGCAGGAAAGTTAGCAGCATTCTGCCTCGCTCGAGCGGCCAAATCATGATGCTCCGGAGGCCGATCGATATGAAACCAGTTCCATCGTATGCGTAAGGTCCATGACCCATCACTGGTCCGACTCTCGTGTATGATGGACAGACGGATTTCGCACACGAAGCGGATGAAGTGACTGTAAATTGCCCCTACGGAATTCTAGATTCCAGACAAAACTCCAAACTTGCAAAACCTTCGCCTAGGTACAAAATCGAGCCGCGTTTGTTGCCCTGCGATCGTGATAGCATGCTCAGTGTGATACAGCGAAGAAATCACATAAAAACATCAAGGAACGAACACACAATTGAACTAAAGTTTCAAGATTCATTCAAATTTTAAGTCACATGATCGTGCCCTAAAAACACGATCTATGGCTCAAAGTTAGTATCAAATCAATCGCCATGCCGAGCCTTACAAGAAAACAATCATCTATTGATCAACCAGGCATCAGAACGACCCTGGATCATCGACGAAAAATCATGCACGTTCTAGGGCAACACAAGGACCGTTCTGAAATTCAACAACTTGTTAGGAAGGGGCAAATCTATCATTTTGCATCCCATTTTCTAATTTCTTTTAATTCAATTTAGTCTTAATTTTCAGCAATTAGGGTAACTTTTGATCATCCACCCATGCTTGGGGCACAATTCTATATATATTGTACCATCATTGTATGCAAAAAGGCTTGAACTCTTCACAAAAGAGATAGGTTTTACTTAATAGAGTTTCTCTTTCTTCTCTTTATTGGGTCACATTGAGAGAGAGAGTAAGGAGAGAGAAACTATTGGACCGGTACCTATAGGCTCAACGTAAATCTTCTCTCTCTTCTTTTTCTTTTATTCTTCTCTCTCTTTCTCTTCTTTTTCTTCCTCTTCTCCATCTGAGCTCCCCTCAGAGGCCATGCACGGCAATGGCAGTGTCGTGCATGCCTCTCTTGTGGTCTCACAGGTCGTGCATGGCGATGGCAGCGTCATGCGTGAGCCTCCTTCTCTTTGTGTTCGTCCATCTCTGTTCCCTAGCGAGGTCTACAAGCGGCGCTGCTCATCATCGTCCGTAGATGAATCTTCGATGCCTCAGTGAAGAGTGCAGATGACGAATCTCACTACCGCCCGCAGGGGTCTTCCCCTATTGCGTGCCTATCGCAAACAGTGATGCCTATCGTAGACGGCGATGCCTATCGCAGACGGCGATGCCTATCGCAGACAGCGATGCCTATCGCCGTCCACGAGAGGTCTCAGCAACACCTATCGCTGTCCACGAGCCACCTTCGCGTGCTCGATACTTATCACCGTCCACGAGCTTCCTTTGTACCTTCAGTACTCATTGCCGTTCCCCCTGCATCCCATGCCTATTGTCGTGCGCCTCATGAGAACTATCACCGCGCACTTTGTAAATGGTTATCGCCACGTACTTCACGAGAGGCTATCGCCGCCCTTGCAGGGGTGCGCTGCCTTCTTGTGTTGCTAGCGGCAATGCCTAGTGTCGTCCGTAGTTCCTTGTTCCCACTCAAGACATTAGCAGTAGTGTCTAGCGTCGTCCAAGGGCCGCGACACTGCTACTCCACGGTCGTGGGTGGCAACATCTAGCATCGTTGGGACCCTATCTCTCCGTCGTCTCATACGTTGTTATCATTCTTTCCTCTTCTTACTCGATTGAGGTTTGATCTAGCCTAACACCATCAAATCGGCCTCGGTTTCAAGTAATATTGCCATCATGCTAGTCCTGAGTACCATGCCCATCTTGCTACCACTCCGAGTTGGCCATTGTCCGGCTCTCAAGCTAGTCTTGTCCTTCATTAAGTTTTCCTCTCTCTTCGACCTTTGTTTGAACCTTCTACTTCATCACTCTAACCTCTCACATTCTTAGCCGCACGAATGCGCATTGCCTTAAGACAAGGGTGGGCCCTTCGGCCCACTTATCTTGCAAATTAACCATAGTAGTATTGTGCAGAAAAACAAGAAGATTACAAGTTAAGGGAGGCAATTCCAAACCAGTTAAAGCAGCTGAGGGGCTTTCCATCGTGAACTAAGAGGGGCTTTCGAGTCAGCCCAAGTAAATCATGGACCCATGTGAGGTTGATCCCCACCTCACACCTGAAATTCCTCTCACTAGTTGAATACCTGCCCTTGTTCTCGAAAAGGTTCCCGAGAGAGCAATCTCATCCAACACTAGAACCAATAAGCAGGCTGATGCAGCGCTCGCCTTTATAGGCGGTTTCAACTAGCATTCCAAGAAAAATCCCCCCGGTGCCAAGTACCCTGTTATCGGGATCAAAAAGAGCTTTTAAGAAAAACTCTGACAGTCTGTGTCCATTCCTGAAAAGAGCTAAGAGTCAGAAGAAATTGCCTGAACGGCAAAACAAGGCTCTATGCTAAAGGACCCCACGCTCAAAACGTCAAACAAAAATAAGAAAACCACGAAGGCAAACCAAAGACGCCCCCAGAGGCAAGAAAATGTCAAACAGGTCAAAACCTGCCAACAACAACTAGCAGTAGAATCCTTTCAAAGCCGCTTCACCAAAGCCCCTCCCTGACCATCAGGCCCCAGACCTTCCAGGCTGGCCAACAAAATGCCCCTGACTGGACCCGGCAAGATGTGGCCCAAAGAGGTACCCCACTTGTAGAAGCACATCTGTCACAACAGCAAAGAATGCCCACCAAGGGCTCCTTGAATGCATATCGAAAACATGGTCTCAAACGTGGACCTCCGCAAGGGCCCCGACTGTCAAACAAGCTTGGATTCTGACCGACCGGGTCTACAAGCCCTTAAGCAAGGCCCCCAGTTGTCGGAACCAAAAATATGAGTTGCTGAAGTGGGTTTACAAGCCCTTAAACAAGGTCCCCATCAGCGGCTCAAAGTCTCTTCTCCCCTGAAGCCTCAACAGATCTGGGTCTACAAGCACTTAAGCAAGGACCCCATACGTAGAGCACCTTGGCCATCCCTCTGCGAAGCAGCTTCGCGTGATTCTCCCTTTGGCTGTCGTGTCAATCCGGTGGCCAGGAAGAAAAATGAAAGCCGAAGGACCAATTTTGATTTCCGAATGTTGTCGTTCTCTCTTCTCTTGAAGCATAACATCCGGTGGAGCTAGCTGTTGAAGTGTATTTTTTGACACTTGTTATCCCCGATTCACATAAAGAGATAACAATATGTAACCTAAGACCACAGGAACCCAAAATGCTTGTGCACTATGGAAGTAGTAAGTCAATAAGCCATTATGCTGGGTGTAATTCCTGATGGTCCCCAGAATGACCCCAAGACGTGGCTAAGGGTTCCTCAAGAACACCCACCAAGTCTTGTCACAATCTGACGAGATTAAGGTGGATTAGATGCCAAATCCGTTTTCAGAATTCTGCCTCTATCATACTAAAAAAAGACCCTGCAACTACAGCCTTATCTCCTAAGCTTCAAACGACCACCATGTCATGTCTGTTAGATTCAGAAGGTTTGAAAGCCCTCGAGTGCTAAACTTTGGGCCATTCAGACACTCTTGAACCAACCTGTAGCCGACTTACCAAAAATGGGTAGGCCGCATGCAATCCTGGTGCACCCTCAGAGAACCAGCTTCCACTTATGGAAACTATGCTTTCCAATTTCGGACTGAACTTTCCATGATCATATCTCCCTCATCTTGGGACGAAATAAGCCCTAACATTGATTCATCGTATTTCAGGGACAAAGAAGAGGCAATTTTTGGCTACCAGAATTCCAATTCCGACCAAAACTCCTAAAATTGAGAAAAGGATAATTCAAACGCCAAATTGAGCCATTCTTGTTGCAAAATTTTCAGGACGACTTGCTCGTCAATCTACAACAAAGAAATCGAGTAAAAAAATTAATGAACAAGAGAGATCTTGGATCCAAAACTCTCAAGATCCTCACTATTCTACCGCTCTGAGTTAGCAGCCGAAGACCTCGATTCATGGCTTAAAACCTATATCAAAATGATCCTCTCTCATTGAGCTCTCCAAGTTATTGATACTATTTTGGCTGGACACTGCCCGAAAGGACCATATGACAGCCACAAGAGGTTCACGTGAACTCATGGCCATAGCAGGGACTCATCTGAAATTGCTCAGCTTGTTACAAGCAAAGGATAAAATCATCATTTTGCCCCCACTGTTAGCATTTATTTAATTCAGCAAAAAATGTATTTTTCAGCAATTACGTTAGTTTTTGGGCATCCACTCATGTTTCCCATGGTTGCCTTTAAATACCTAGCATGTCATAACTCAAGAGGTTGCTTCTTTTGATCTCTCAGAGAGGTTTTTACCTCGGGGATTATCTCTTGATCTCTTGGTGTAACTCTCGATTGTTTCTAGTAAGGAATTCCCCCTTGTTGCAGTTAATTTCATTTTGTTCTTTAGAGAGAGAATATTTTTGCCCACTGCCCCTGGTCTTAGCCATCGAGCCAAGACCCACAAGGTAATTTTCTCTCCTCCCACGTGTAAGATGAGGGTCAGCAGTTAAGCTGCGGGCCCCGTCATTCTCTTCTTTCTTCTTCCTCTCATTATTTCTCCCTCTCTCATCTTTCTTTCTCTTTCTTCTCTCCCCTCTTTCCCTCTTCCTCTCTTCTCTCCCTCTGTTTCTCTTTCTCTTTCTTCTCTCTCCTCTTTCCCCCTCCTGACTCATCTTTCTCTCTCCATCGAGTAGCGGGCTGAGCCTTTTCCCGGAGTGACAGGCCTTAACTGCTTCTTTGTTCTCTCTCTTTCCTCTTTCCCTCTCTTACTCCCTCTCTCCTCTCTTTCGCTTTTTCTCTCTCCTTTTTTTCTCGCTTCCTCCTTCTCTCCTCTCTTTCTTTCGTCTCTCTCCTCTTTCTTTCTTTCTCTTCTCCTCTCTCTCCCTTTCTTCTCTTTCTTATCTCTCCTCTTTCCCTCTCTCCTCTTTCTTTCTCTTTCTTCTCTCCCCTCTTTCCCTCTTTTTCTCTCTCCTCTCTTTCCCTTTTTTCTCTTTCTTTTCTCTCATCTTTCCCTCTCTTACTCCTTTTCTCCTCTCTTTCTCTTTTTCTCTCTCCTCTTTCCCTCTTTTTCTCTCTCCTCTCTTTCCCTTTCTTCTCTTCCTTCTCTCTCTTCTTTCCTTCTCCTCTCTCCCTTTCTTCTTTATCTTCTCTCTCCTCTTTCTCTTTTCTCTCTCATCTTTCCCACTCTTTCTCCCTCTCCTATTTCTTTCTCTTTCTTCTCTCCCCTCTTTTCCCTTTTTCTCTCTCCTCTTTTCCCTTTTTCTCTCTCCTCTTTCCCTTCATTCTCTCTCCTCTTTTTCTCTTTCTCTCTCTCCTCTCTTTTCCTTTTTCTCTTTTTTCTCTCTTCTCTTCCCTTCTTTCTTTTTCTCTCTCCTCTCTTTCTCTTTATTCTCTCCCCTCTTTTCACTCTTTCCTTCTCTTTCTTCTCTTCTCTCTTTCTCTTTCTTCTCTCTCCTCTTTCCCTCTTCTACCTCTTATCCCTTCTCCTCTTCTCCTTTGTTTTTCACCTCCTCTCTCCCCCTCCTTTTCTTTCATCCCTTCTCCGAATTGCAGTACAAGCCTGTCCACGCCCTTTCTTCCACCTATTCCTTCTTCTTCTCTTTTATGCCTTCTTCCTTCTTTCTCTTCTCTCCCCCAAACGGTAACATAAACTGCCGTCTATGTTTCTCTTTTATTTCCCCTTTCCCCCTATTTCTTTCCTTCTCTCTCTCTCTCTCTCCCCCTTTCCTTCTCTTCTTCTCTACCATGTTATCTCCTTCTTTTCTCTCTCTCCTCTCATCATTGCTCCAGACGAAGGTGAGTGTCGCCGCCTGTATCTCTCCTTCATCTACCTCCCTTCCCCATACGGCAGCACAAGCTGTTATCCATATCTCTCCTTTGCTCTTATATCCTCGCTTCTCTGTATTCTATATCCTCTCTATTCTCTTCATCTTCTCTTCTCCCTCCTCATTCTCACTTTCTATTCTCTCTCTATCGCTGATCTTCTATCTCTTATCTCTCCTCTCTAATCTTCCTCCCTTATTTTATCTCTCCCCCTCTTCTCCCTTATCTTCATCTTTCTTTACTCTTTCCTCCATGAACTCAAAAAGTCATGAGTTTCTCGTTAAAAAGGCGTCGTAAGGCTGACAGATTGATCAAGAACCAATGACACCTCTCACCATTAGTCTCGATTGTCTTTGCACTTTTTCCTATCGGACGTGCGTATATGCGTACGCCCTACCTAGACAAGTCCGGGTCCTTGACCCACTTGTTTGGATATTCTTATGTGTGTGCGTGGTCGCAGGAAGGAAGAAAAGGAGGCCAAGGAGAGCGAGCCTGAACCAGTCTCAGACTTGAGGGCTTTTTTCGTGATCTAAGAGGGCGCCCATGCGAGCCAGCTCGAGTGTATCACGGACCCACGTGAGGTCCATCCTGCCTCATGACCCAAATTTCTCTCTCATCCGTTGGTATTCCTGCTCGAGTCCTCCTTACGCAATTTCTGAGATAACAATCTCAGGTCTCGGGTCCGTCTTGAACCCGCGACAACGCCACCGGGTTGACCCGACCCGGAGGGCAAGACTGAGGAGCCTGACCAGAAAAAAAGCAACTTCATAGGAAATCTAGATAGTATTACTAAACATGAAAAAAGGAAACATGTGAAATCTAAATTTAAGAAATCTATTTCATAATAAATTAATTTCCTATGAGAAAACTATTTCACACGAACCAAATGCGCCCTTATGCATAAGCCTTCTCATACATGCCAAAATATTATTCAAAATTTCGTCAAGCTCAAGTTTACTTAAAACAACATAAACTTTTCTATCAAGCTTTAGAGCTTGATCCCCACAAAATAGAAAGTTTCTTTAAGTGGGCGTGCCACCTATTAGAGCACATAATGAGCCCTACCCAAGTTGCAATGGTGGGCCCAAAAGACCTATTGGGCCTCCATGTAATAATGTTATTTTTTATATTTTTTAGAAATACAAAAAAGTATTATTTGAATTTAAAAATTATTATAAAACCAATATCTCTATTTTTATAAATCCAAATTTGATAAATAAAATATTCAAAGATTTAGAAAAAATCAAATAACAATTCTAAAAATTAAATATTATTAAAATAAACAAAATTAAATACTTTAATGGGAAAATAATTCATATAGTCTAGGAATAAATATTCACTAGGGCGCTCCATGTCCAACTACGAACTACGAACCACACATGCTTTCTCAAACTGACCCAATGTTGCCCATGACCACATTCCATGTAGGGGATCATTAATGAGTCACCAAAGTCTAGCCAATGGGCAAGTGGTCACAGTCCCAGTTTATGGATTTCAAGTCCTCCTGGAGATGAACTCAATGTCATCTTGACCTGATGCAATCTATTGCCCGATGGTACATGAGGGGTATCTCTCGCACATGCACATGCTTCACCTTCAAAGGTGGTACACTTTCTCGAAAACGACTATCGATGTGCATATCGTGTGATTGTGCAAATAATGAGGTTTTAGCGCCATCTCTGAAGGCTTCCATCACACACAAGGGTCACACAGTCCCTCGGCTCACTCATGAGTTTTCCCCAACCAGACCGACCTAGCACGTCAAGCGCAGTCCAATATCAGCAAATATCGTTTGCTTAGTATGGTCCACAAGGGACTACACTCCCACTTAGTTCATGTTCCATTATATAATTTCATTTTACAAGCACTCATAAGGCCTTTAATGGCTACACTCATCCAACAATAACAACCTTTATAGACACAACAATTTTCTTGGTCTCTCTAAATATTTACAAGGAGATTTGGGTGTTGCCCAGCCCACTAGCAAGGCCTTGGCCCTCATTAATGCCCTCATTGCTTCCCCATAAGAGGAAAAATGTCTCCCTCTATCTCTCTCTCTCTCTC
>NW_006497498.1:1079028-1108455 GCF_000471905.2 Amborella trichopoda
AATACTCGTCCAGTTCATCAAAACCGATCGAAACCCGAACTGGCAAGTGGCCGGTTCCGATTTAACCGGGCAATTAGAATTTGAACAGCCCAAGTTTTCCTACACCAGCAATAATGCTTACCCTGTAGTTAAGAGTCATTTGACTGGTTTACAACAATGGACAATTTCAGCAATGAGACCGAAGTATTCTCTGGTTTATCAAAAGACTGTAGGGAGGCAAGGTATTGAACACGAGTTGGAGTAGGTCCTGTAACAAAATCATTGGAGAGCGAAAGGCAGCCTGTTATCAATTGATGTATGGAAACCTAATCAAATCTCATCCCTCATTTATAGAAAGTGAGTTGGGGTGGTTCAAGGTAAGATATTTGCATCCCTTTGTATGATCCTGTAAACTTCCGTGTGCATGTCTAGAATTGTATTCCTTTGTTATCTTTCTGTTATATTCTGTTGTTAATACATGTTTGTTTTTATGCACATCTATTTTTGGTATCAGAGCCTGGATTATGCTGTTGAGATTATTTTTAGTACACTGTTGGCTAGGTTAATCTATAGTTCGTATTCGGATTAGTATGCTCTGCGTCTGCGTAGCTGGTCTACGATCTCTCGCATCAAAAAATAGAATACGAATTACAGGTTAGTTTATTGAAATGAAGTTGATAAGCCACTGTCAAAACTTTTTGTGGTTTATATAACAGGAACTCTGAAATCGGCAAGAGGCCTAGAGTGGAGTTCATACTTTATAAACCAGTAAGGAAAGTTACCCTTTAACCTACCTTTATTTTTACATAGTCAACTCTGTACAATTATTTTAAAAAATGATAGATGATAGTATTTCTGATACTTCTGTAGATTTTCCTTCTTCTTCTTCTTCCCCTGATTTAGGACCTATGTTTTCAAAACAGGAACACCTTTTTGAAATAACATACGCCCCTAAAACCCGTTCTCAATTGATCAATCCTTATCATGTTTATGATAAATCTAGTTTGAATTGGACTAAATGAATCAAGAAACTTTGTGGGAAAAAGAATCCAATAGCCATCAAAGAATATGTCCAAGCCTCTTCTTTTGACCAACACCACATCCATGCTACCCAAGCGGAACAGTATGTTACCATTACCCTTCCCAGAAACCTTTTTCCTCAATGGCTTAAAGAAGGATATACTCATATCCATTTTGGAGCCATTAAGCTAGCCCTCACCTTTCATAGTCGAAAACGAATGGAAGCAGTAACCAGAATAGCTTTGTTAAATACCAGGTTTTTAGAATATCAGCATGCTTGCATCGGTGCTATCCAGACTACTTTAAACGCTGGTACCATTTTTGTTACCTTCTTTCCTAACTTTACCATCCCTATTAAAGACCCCCCCATCTGAGCTCTGCTTTTAAAGTTCAACTTCAGATCACAGGGACCAAACAAATTGAAACTTCTTATGTAGTCACACTCCATTATCAAATGGTGTATAGGCTTCAGAATCATGATTTCGATATTGTCATACCCTTACCCCCTGAATGTGAAAACACTGTCTTATTCATTAAAGTTGATAATAACTCCCAACCTGTTTGCCACTATATCCCGAGACAGATATCAAGGGAAAGATTGCTTGAGTTCATTCCATCCACTTGGGTTGCAAACTATGAAAACTTACAAACCCAATGTCAGTCTGTGATGCAGTCTGAATCCAGAATGACAAGGATGTCAGATGGAACAGTTCAAATCAATTTTCAATATTCAAAGGATAAGGACTCTCAAAATAGGGAGATATTCCCTACACAGTTTCAAGGTCTTCTTGAGAAAGTTCCAGTGGTTGCTTTTGATAAAAATGGAAATCCTATTTATGAATAAAAGACCTCTGACGGTCACAATTGGTTTGATTGTTGTAACTGTTCTACATGTCTTCAAACTAAAGAAGATTTTGATGAAAAGCCAAAACAGAGAAATAAAAAGAAAAAATCTTCTCAGCAAAAGCTTCATGAAAGATTTCTTGATGGAGATCCAACAGTTGGACTCCTTGGTGAAAGTTCTAGCAAGTGAGATTATTACGTAACTTATGGCAGTCAAAAACATAGATCTTCTGAATCTACTGAACCTTGTGAAATCATCCCTACTGGATGGGATGACCAGGATGATGCTTATAAACAAAGTCAAGTTGCTGAATGTTTGATGTTTGATCCTCAAAGTTCTAATTATGCTAGTAATTTTCTTCCATTACATGATTATGAGAAAATTCAAGATAACGAAAGGCATGTATGGAAGATCAAAAACCCAAATACCAAGGATTCTTCTGGTATGTTAAAAACAGTCTCTCCTGCTGAAGCAAGCCTTAACTGGCAAGCTGAAAATGCAAAATCCCAGACCTTAGCATTGCTTCGGATAGAAGAACAACAGACAAATATGTCTTCTCAGTTACATGGTTTAACTCGTATAATTATGCAATTAAAAGAAAGGATACAACTGTTGCATGAGGAATTATTACAAATTTTACATTCAGTGAAAGATATTTATCAACAGTCTTATTTGCTTGATTAGAAAGGAAAAGAAAAAGCATTTTTGGAGAAACAACTTCATAGCTTGGAAAGAGATATTTGGATGAAGTCTCAGTCTCAGTCTCCATACCAGTCCCAGTTCAGACCATTCTATTCAAACCCTTATGCTCCAAGTTATCCAACCTTGAAAAACCCTGATCCTTTTCCTCCTACAAGAACCTTATACCCTCCTACTGGTTTAATCCCGCCAAGAAACTTTGGTTTCAGGTCTTTCAGCTCTTTTGAAGAAGAAAGACGTTTCCCTGAAGAAATGTTCTTTCCTCAATTAAGGAAAAAGCCAAATACCCAACCAAGCTCATCTCAGATTCAAGTACCTAATCCTCCAGTACCCACGCCTCCACTTACTACACAACCTATTCTTGAACCTCCTGCTCAATCTTCATTTCCTATTCCCCAACAGAAAGAAACTCAAATGCTCCAAGCATCTGACACTGATTCAGATGTAATAGCTTCATTAGTATCCCCAAAGAGTTTAACCTCTCCTGAACCTTTGCAAGATATGAGTACCTTTCTAAAAAAATTGACCAGACAACTAGAATTGAACCTCCACACAGAAACCCAATCCTCTGATTCTGTAACAGATTTTTCTGAAACCTCTAGCCATAACCTCTCCGCTTCCTCTTCCCATGACCCTTTGTTGTTAAATGAACCTATGGAACCTGACCCTGATCCTATCATTGATGAAGAAGTCGGACCTCCATTACACCTAGAACCTCACCCTTCATATGGAGATTCATCTAAAGGATTTACTCTTGATGATACTCCACCTTCAAAATGGAATGATAGATTTCGTGAAATTCAAGGATGGATGCATGCAGAAATGCTTAATCTTGCTAATACTTTGACTAGCATCATTAGCAAAGTCATTGTAAGACTGCGAGGAAGATTGTTCGATTGGTACATAAATCTTGGAGAATATCGCCAAACTCAGTTAAGAAATTGTGAGTCAATTGTTGAATTCCTTAATTATTTGGTATCTGAATTCACAGATCCTATTAAACATGAACAAATTACTGCACGTGAAGAATTCTTTCAGCTTAAATGTTGTTCATTTAATAGAAAAAACCTTGAGAAACATTTTTCAGAAATGAATAAACAATACCATAAAATTGGAGGTATTGATGATGTGAATTTGAAGCAATTTTATCTTGAGTCTATTCCTCCAACCCTTGGTAAGGAAGCAACAAAAACAATGGAAAACCAAGGTCTCACAATCTAGAATGTCAGTTTTGGTGAGATTTATCAGTTTGTCCTTCATGCTTTAGAAAGATTATGTAACAAAGTTGAATTTGTGAAGCGGATGAAAAAGAACAAGCATCTCCTAGGTAAATCTTGTGATAAACCTCATTTGAAGATCAAGTGTGAAGCAGAAAAACAATGTGTTTGTCCTCCCTTTGGAAAAAAGAAGAAGTCTGAGCAAAAGAGAAAAAAGAAGAAATTTAAGAGATTTAAATATCTTCGAAGATCCAGATTTCGACAGAACAGGAAAAAAGGAGACCGTTGTTATGTCTGTGGAAAAAAAGGATATTTTGCTAAAGATTGCCCGAACCAAAAAAAGAAAAAGAAAATCATTGGTCTTTTATCCCAAGTCTTGGATGAAGACATTGACGATGATTTAGAGTCAGTATTATCTCTTGATGATGAGCAAAATGATGAAACATTGCTATCGATTCATATGCAAATGATTTTGAACTCAATGAGATAACCAATACAATTACTCCTGAGATACTGTCTCCACAACCTGAAATTTCTGAAATACACAGTATACCTTTTCAACCTACCCCAATAGCCATTGTCCAAATCCTCCTTGAACATTATTCCAAACCTTTGCAAATCCAAGCCTTTTTTTATACTGGTGCATCTGTTAGCATTCTTAAACCTGATTTGCTACCAAAACAATTTTGGAAAACTTGCAATCAAACTTTTCGTGCTGCTAACGGTGAAAATTTTACCATCACCTAAATTAGTAAACCAATCCTCATCAAATTATTTCCAAAAGTTGTTATCCAACACAAACTCTTATGATCATACTTACCGAACAAATACCTCTTATTAGGATTTGATGTTTTACATCAAGTAAAACTTCAGTGGACCTCCAAAGGCCTTCATTTTAAAAACATGACCTTAACCTGGATTTCTAGCGTAGACCAAACCCAAACCTTAGAAACAGTTAGACAAAAAATCATATATGATTGTTGTGCAAATTCCCATACTGAATTCCTTAAGAAATGCACCAATCTACTTTGGAGAAACCAAAATTTTTATGTCAAACTTCCTTTTAAAAAGAATGAAGACATCAACCTTACAAAAGCCTCCCACAGAGGATTAAATCCTGATTTGTTGATCAAGCCAAGCAAGAAATTCATGATCTGATTAAGGAAGGATTAATTGAATCAACTAGTTCTCCCTGAGCATGTGAAGCCTTTTATGTCAATAAAAGAGCAGAACAAACCCGAGGAAAACTTAGGTTAATCATCAACTATCAACCATTGAATACCTTTCTTGCAGATGAAAAGTTTTCTTTGCCTAACCAGGTTGCCTTATTTTCTCAGATATCTCATGCGCATATATTTTCAAATTTTGATTTAAAGTCAGGATTTTGGCAGATAGGCATACACCAAGATGATAGACCAAAAATAACCTTTTGTCTTCCAAATTACCACTTTCAATGGACTGTTATGCCCTTTGGTTTGAAAAATGCACCCACTTACTTTCAAAAAGTTTTAACCACTATTTTCGAACCAATCTCAACACAAGCTTTGATATATATAGATGACATTCTACTATTCTCTCCGGATCTTGATAGTTATGTCAATCTTCCCTTTGCTGTAAATATGGTATTATGCTCTCTGAAAAAAAATGTCTTTGCTACTACTGAAATAAACTTTCTTGGTATGCATTTCTATAATGGTATGTACAGATTACAACCTCATATAGCTAAGCATCTTTTAGATTTCCTGACACCTTGACTTCTGTAAAACAAATCCAACAATTCCTAGATATTGTAAATTACATGTCCCCTTTTATTCCTAAGCTTTCTTTGTTGCCAGTCCTCTTTATTTCATATTAAAGAAAAAAACACCACCATGGAAACAAAAATAGACTGAGTGTGTTCAGGAGCTCAAAAGATTATTTCAAAATTTACCTTCTTTGAGAATTACTTCCAATGGAAAAAGAGTTTTGCAAACCGACGCATTAGATGAATTTTGGGCATGTATTTTGCTTGAGCAAATTGGAAAAAATAGAATGATTTGTGGCTATAAAAGTGGAAAATTTAAATATCCAGAAATGCATTATCATTCTACTTTTAAAGAAATATTGGCTGTCAAACGAGGAATTGAAAATTTCCAATTTCATCTTATCGGCCACAATTTTCTTGTAGAAATGGATTTGTCTGCTTTCTCCAACATGTTGAAATTCGAAAACAAAATACTTCCAAACCCGCAATTACTGAGGTGGTCTAGATGGTTTCTCTAATGGAATTTTGAATACAAAAACAATGTTTTAGCAGACATGTTCTCAAGGAAGAAATTCTCTGATCAACAAATTCTTCCAATAATTCCTTTTTTGGGTGCCATTATCAGCATTAATGACAATCAACAAGATCTCCCTGATGAAATTTATGAAATAATCCTCAGGAAAACTATGGATTTAAGAAATGCTCTAATGCAACAAAAAATGCATGAAATAGTACTACGAAACCATGGAGATTGTTTTCAAGGAATTCGATGCCATCCAAACTACCCGTTCCTATCCCTTTTTCAGACTAGACACTACTATAATATGCTAAAAGAAGTCATTTGCTTTCTTTGGTATCTTACCCAAAACCACCATATATGTTTTATCTTCTATGTATGAAAACTCTTATCCTATCTTAGACATTGTCATTTCCTTCAATGGAACAATTACCAACATCCCAATCCTCGAGCTTTAAACTTTTAAATATTTCTTACAAAGCATTACCATTATAACTAGTGATTTAAATCTTTTGGATATCCTCATAAACCTTATATCATTATTGCCTTCCACCAAAATCTTAAACCCCAGGTTTATTCAGAACATACTTACATTACCCAACATCCCATTATTAAAACCATTGGATGATATGATTCTAATATTCTAAGTTTCTGGCTATTTCAGACTGATTTATGGAAAGAATTAAAGAGCATAATGTGTTATATTAACAAAATCCAGCCAGAATGGATTCCTGTGGATGTTTATACAGGGAATACTGTTTGGACCGATGAAACACCAAGAGCAGCAGCTTTGCTACATCAGCTTCATCTATGGCTTGCAGATCATCCTCCACCTGCAGAACCAGAAGACAGCTCTAGTGATGATACATATACCGGACTATCTCATAGCCCTCCCTCATCATCAAGTTATGACTCAGATGGATACTCTTATGATCTCTATCCTGACACAGACTGAGGTCGCACTTATCTTTGAAGCCGTACCAGACTGAAACCGCACTTATCCTTGATGTCGCATAAGAAAAGAGGCCGCACCATCACTATTTTATCGTCAGGCACTGTTCATCAGCTTTTACTATTCATGTCGGGACACCTGGCACTGTTCATCAACTTTTCATTGTTTATGTCGAGACACCTGACACTATTTGTCGGCCATCGACCACTGTAGATCACCTTTTCGTTGTACATGAGGACGCGTGTCCAGGCCAGCTGTACTTTTTTATTTTTGTTTGAAATCCATCTTTGAAGTCTGGGGCCTATAAATACCCCTTCAAGGAATTTGTAATGGCCAAAGTGCTTGTAGAGCCTCTCAACCTAAGGTTTATGTGGTGTGCTTTACTTCTTTATTTCATGCCTTGCTTTCTTTCTTGCTTCTGTTTTCCGCTGTAATTTTCTTTTATGCTTGGAAGATTTTTGCATCCCTTTGTATGATCCTGTAAATTTCGGTGTGCATGTCTAGAATTGTATTCCTCTGTTATATTCTGTTGTTAATACATGTTTGTTTTTATGCACATCTATTTATAGAGTATACGTGGAATGTTAGGGGCCGTTTGGAATTGAAAATGTACTTTCAAAAATGTTTTTTTTATGGAGTCGGCATATTTCTGACATTTGGATTGAAATTTTGGGATTGACAAGTATTTCTGTTATAAATTATTTTTCTCATTATCAGGAAAAAATAATAAAATCAATATCATTGCCTTTACGCTCCGAAATTGATTTTCAGCTAGATTTCCAAGTTTAGAGATGACCACTTTATAAAATACAATTAATTCCACCAAAACACCTACACGAGAGAAATTATTTCACATTTTAAGTTAGAGAGAGAAAGTGCCTTAAAATTTTAAAGGAGATAAACTATATCTAATTTTAGAGAGAGAAACTACTTAAAAATTTTTACAAAGAAAAACTATCTAAAATTTTTTACAAAGAAAAACTAGGGTGAATTGTTTTTTGTATCCAAGCCGGCACTTGTTATTATGTCGGCTTGGAGATCAACACCATCTACCAAAGAAAATGTTGATCTATATCATAAATAATAGTCCTCTAAAGAAAAAGTAAAATCAATGGTTCAAATATTTTCTCCAAAAAATATTATTTCTGGTTTCTAAAATTTATTTACTTTTTACAGATTAAAAATCTACATTTTAAACATTATATATTCTCTAAACATTGTGATTAATTTCTATTTCAAAAATAAACTATTAGGGGGCCTGCATTTCTAAATGTGAGTCCATTGACTCATAGAGACCTGTGTCCAAAAACTATTTCAAATTAAGTTTTAGAGAGATAAAATATCTTAAAATTTAAGCGACAGAATCTATATCAAATTTTAGAGAGAGAAATACCTAAAAATGTTTTAAAGAGATAAACTATCTCAAATTTTAAGATTTATAGAGAGTACTTGAAAATTTTTAGAGAGATAAACTATCTCAAAATTTTGAAAGAGAAACTATCTTAAATTTTAAGTTTTAGTGAAAGAAACTATCTCAAAATTTATAGAGAGAAATTATCTCAAATTTTAAGTTTTAAAAGATAAAGTACCTAAAAATTCTTAGAGAGAGAAATTATCTCAAAATTTTTAAATATATAAACTATCTCAAATTTTAAGTCTTAGAGAGATAAACGATCTCAAAATTTTAAGAGAAAAAAACTATCTCAAAGTTTTTAGAGAGAAACTATCTCAAATTTGAAGTTTTAAGGTGAGAAAGTACCATAAAATTTTTAGAGAGAGAATCTAGCACAAATATTTTAGAAAAAAACTATTTAAAAGTTTAAGTTTTAGAGAGAGAAAGTATCTTAGAATTTTAGAAAGCAAAACTATATCAAATTTTAGAGAGAGAAACTATCTAAATTTTAATTTTTAGAGAGAACAAGTACTTAAACTTTTTTTAGAGAGAGAAAATATTCCAAAATTTTTATAAAAAAACTACCTCGAAATTTTTAGATGGAGAAACTATCTCAAAATTTTTAAAGATAAACTACTTCAAATTTTAAATTTTAGAGAGATAAAGTATCTTAAAAGTCTAGGGAGAGAAATAAATTATGTCAAATTTTAGAGAAAGAAACCGCCTAAAAATATTTAGAGAGAAAAACTATCTCAAACTTTCTAGAGAGAGAAACTATCTTATATTTTAAGTTTTAGAGACAAAATTTTAGGATTTTATAGAGATAAAGTACTTTAAATTTTTAGAGAGTGAAACTATCTAAAATTTTAAGTTTTAGAGAGAAAACATATGTTAAAATTTTAGAGAGAGCAAGTTTATCAAATTTTAGTGGGAGAAACTACTTGACAATTTTTAGTGAAAGAAATCATCTCAAATTTTTAGAGACCAAAACTATCTAAAATTTAATGAAAAAATGTCATTATATTAATAATAAAACCAACATCATTTAACAAAAAAACATTAAAAAAAATATTATACACCCATGTGCCATCCAAACAACATAAATTTTATTTATATGAAATACTTTTCTCAAGAAATACATGTAAAAGGAAATAGATTTTATCCCCGTAATTCTTTTTCATGGTTCGAAATGGGTATTCCAATACCTGTGGCGAGTACTTGGTGTACTTGAAATTCAAGGATAAAAAAGATTTGAGTACCTCTATACCAAACATTATTTCATTTTCATGCGGAAGATGATTATATATGATGAGCACGTATATTATGCTCTCTCGGGAGTATATTATACATTTACTCTCTTGGAAAAAAACTAGCTTGGGATATTTTTTTTATTTGCGATTTTTATATCCATTTAATGTGAAATCTGATAGTTTGAGTGTGTCATATAGTTCACGAAATTATTTTTTGAACTTTGTTATTGGTCAATGAAATAAATATAGCCACCGAATTTCACATCCAATAATCAAAATTAATTGTGACTGCCTTGTACCAAAAATAAATGATTTCATTATATAATTTATCCTAATTATAACTAGATGATTATTTTTAAAAAAAAAAACTCTAAATCTTTAGTTCATAATCATCTAAGATTATTCCCTAAAAACATTGATGGTTCTTGTGCAATATTGGGATACTATTTTTTCGGCGGCACACAGAGAGTGAAAGTTAAATTTATTTTCCTTAGAGGTTATTGCCAGTTCTAGAGATCACATCCCTGAGATCTAAAAGATGTCTGCCCGAAGAACTAGATGGATAGTATACTCCTGCAGGAGTAGGAAATCCCTTGGGATAGACGATCGGAAAAATCCGTATGAGTGCAAAGAGCCTATTCAAGATTGAAATTCTCTCTTTTCCAAAATACTCTCCTTCCAAATCAATTAGGATTAATCCCAACGTCCTATTTTTCTAAAAATCCTCAGGGGTTTTGTAGCACAACTGGCTTGCCTTTGAAACGTGAACATCCCCAAACGATTTCCTATTCTTGGCGAAGTATACTATGCATCTACTCCCTCGGGGGTAGAAAACGAAATTCAGTGGAACTTGCCCCTTTTCCTCCTTTTTTTCCGCCGTTTCTTCCCTCCCTTATTTCTCCTTTTCTCCCTCGCCCTTCCTCCTCACAAGGCCCGCGGAAGAAAATCACTGGCAGAGGTGAATACTCACGCTCACAACTGCTGCCCTTTACAAACCCTAGGTTGAGAAGAGAAAGGGACTCGCTCACGGCAACCGCTTGCTCCATTTCCATTATCACATAGCAGAAGCCCCAAATCAGTGAGTTTTTGTTTTTTTGATTGTATATTATGATGATAAACCCCAAATGACTGCAAGAATATTCTTTTCTGCGATTTTTGCTGATAGATCCCAAATCAGTGAGTTAACGCACTGATAGACCTATCAGTGATTTTTTTGTTTTTTTGCTGCTATTTTGGCTTATAAACCCCAATTCAGTGAGTTAACTCACTGATAAACCCCAAACCAGTGAGTTAATTTTTTTTTTTCTGCTAGTTTGTTCGATAATCCCCAAATCAGTGAATTTACTCACTGCTAAACCCCATATCAGTGATTTTTTTCGTTGTAAGTTGAGGTCTAAGGCACTGCAATAGCTTTATTTCGTGATTTTTCTGTGTTGTAAATCTAGATTTATGGTTAACTGATTGTTTTGAGTGCTTGATATCAAGTTCCCTGATTATGTTGATTCAGTTCCTTGATTATTTCGTGATTTTTCTGTGCTTGTAAATCTAGATTAATGGTTTGTTGTATATGTGTGAGTGAAATTCTATACACTATTACAGATTATTTTGTTTACAGGTCTGCCATTAGTCAGACACATATCTCTCTGATATTCATCTAGTTTGAGAAGGCTTGAGGAATGGGTCTTACTGTGCTTTACTTTGAGTTCTGATTGTGGGATGACAAATTACAGCTTTATTGAGCTGCTGTATAGTTGTGAATAAATCAGTTCCTTAATGGTAATTTACTTTGAGTCCACTAGTTTTATGTCTTGCCTGCTTTTTTGTTTTTCTTAATGAATTCTAGGGTTTATTTCTGTTTTCTGGACCAGCAACTCAGTACAAAGTCCTGTATGGAGTACATGTTAGAAATCATGGCCTAAATTTGTAGGACTAGTACTAGTCGGGCTCTTTTATATGTGTAGATTGACTGATTTATGTTTGGTGCAACTGGTTTTATGAATATTGTGCTGGGGAGTTGCAGTTGTGTTCTTTTTTTCTTTAATTTTTGAGGCATTACTTCTTTTCTACCTTAAAAAAGATTTCCACATAAAAGGAAGTATATTTCCACATAGGACGGATTGTACATTGATCCTCATGGGAGGGGAGCATTGTTTGCCTCATTTTGATGCTGTTTCATTTGAATATTTGTAATTGGTTTTCTTCATGTGCTGAAATCACTGGAAAATTATACTAAGTCTAATTTCCATTCACACAGTTTTACACTCTACTTATATACAAGGAGATCGTTTTAATAACTTCCATATTATGTTGCTCAATCGACCTGATTAATGTGGATTTTGCTTACATCAACACCATTATGTGAACTATGCTTGTAATTTTGGTATTAGCTTTGACACGAGTTGTTGGTTATACTACAAGTACTCACTGCATTTTGTTTGGAAAATCCATCATATATTATGAGATATCAAAATTTTGTTCTTGCTTTGTTGCATTGAAATATGGATCTTGATGATGTGAATGAATCGTGTTGTGGTTTATGTTTTTGCCCTGTGTGAGTGTATTAAGGCATTAAGAGGACAAATGCCAAATGACTATTATAGTTACTCACAACATGCACACCATAACAGACTGATTGGGTTGGATCCACCAAATCAGAAATGTATGCATGTGTAGAGAGAGGAGTCCCCCGCATTCTCGGTAATGCATATCTTCGAGGGACAAACCTGTAATCTATCGAAGTCCTGAAAGTCACATTGTCAATTGATCAGCTTTGACAGAACCAATGATGTGTACCAGCCTCGGATTGTGTCGCATGGGGTATGTTGGGCTGATTTAAGGAAACGATTTGTGATCAACAAGAATAGCACGGTGGAGTACCTTTTGCCCAATGAACATCATATTCAGAATTAAGACCTTTTTAATTCAATCTAGTTTTCTGGATTATTTATATCAATACTAATTCATATATTTATTTTTGGCAAAATATTTTTATCCAGACCATTTATAAATTGGGGAGGTAGCATACAAATGGCCAATGTGTGTCAACCCCTCCTAAAGCCATCCTTGGCACAATTTCTTTGTATTTATATGGCATGGATAATATTTTTTGGACCACTAACACAGTGAGGTCTTTCGTGGACCATAAATTCATTATGCACACTTGAAACACAAAGTTTTAGCCTTGGACAAAATCATTGGGTTTTAACCCATGGTCCATGGAGGGTTGTCAAACTTGGATTGGCAAAGTACATCCTTGATTAGGACATGTTTTGTTAAGTGGGCAACCTATGACTCATTGTGTCATACTACATCATTGAAAATTTAAAATTAACTTATAGAACAAGTCAAGTTATGGGATGTGAGTGGGTTGCCTTGTGCATGGGGTCACGCTCCACATGTGAAGCCATGATACTTTAAGATGCTATTAATTTTAAAATGAATGGTGATGAAATAAGAAGCTTGATGGATAATGTTTTATGGGCATCTGGTGATTAAGGGTGGTTGATGAAATCCTCACCACCCAATGATGGCAAAGCATGGTGATGGAATAGGCTATGATGTGTTGGCCTCTCTCAACCCTTGATTTGTCTATTTTAAAGGCTAGGATTCAATCATTCTCTCTGCACCCTTGATTAGATTCTATAAAAAGGGTGACCTTGAAAGCATTTGGTGTGTGTGTGCACAATTGTATCCATCTTCCAAACAAGAGAAATTGAACTGGTATTTTACATCCATAAAACCTAAAGCTATTTTATAATCCACGTTTTTCATTCTCCAAAAAGGATATTGGTTTATGAGGTAGATGCATGAACTATAGTTCATGGCATCATAGGAAAGTTCATCTTTCAAACCCAAGATATTTGTGGTGATTATCTTGGAACTGTTTTGGAAATGGCTTGAAGTTTTTCTCTCTCTGAAACTGATTTTCTGGTGTTCAATTTATGGGAATAACCTCACTGAGTTTTTCACATATAGGTCTTGCATTTCACATGGTTCTTTGAGTTTGAGAACTCACTCTTCAGAAAAATCAGCTGCCACCTTGTTCATCTCGCAGTCACATTTTCGACAACTGTTATCCTATAGATAACAGTTGCCTGGACCTTTTCACACCACCATGATCAACTCTTTCAGCCATTTTTTTAAGAGTAGTTTTGCTTTGATTAAAGTTCATTAACTCTCATTGCTTGGTTAATTAGAACCATCGGTTGTTCTTTTTTCTTTTGTCGCTGCCGTTATTGCAATCCGTTTTTAGACGTTGCTGTGATCTTCAACCTGCTGCATATTGACAGCAATGTGTTCCTTTCGACACCCTATTGCTTCATTGTTTGGATGCTTTAAAGCTTGAGCTTCTCAGCACCACAAAATCAAAGCATCTCATCTTGAAAAACCAGCGTTTTATGATCCAATAAGAACCAGCATTTGAGAGCTCTCCCACTCTCTAGATCTTGTTTGTGTGTGACAAGCATTCTCAAGTCTCAACTGTTCTTGATGTCACGACTGTGGTGCATCTTGAATTTCCATTTTAATGGAAACCCCATCACTTGGATGATAACTTGTAGATTTCACATCACAGCGTGAGACTCCCACACAGAATCTTTTCTTGCAGCCTCTGTGTTATCAACTCAATCTTCTGCTGTTTTTCAGCTCCTTTCATTTGGACTGGGAACTGATTTTTGAATCTGAGTTATAGCAGTATATTGGCAATATGTAACACAGAGTCACATCAGATTTAAGGTAGTTTTCTTTGTTTGGTTTCCTGCTGCAAATCAATCCCACAAACTATATGTTTCTGTCCCTTACTTGCAGCAGCATTAGCTTTTGTTGTAACTGTGTTTTTGCTCGCACATTTTCTGTTGAAAATCAGATTCTTGAAGTGCCTTGGTTTTACTCCTGATTGCTGTTATATATTCTTTTTATAGAAGATTTAGTTCTTAATTATTTTGCAGCTGAGAATCTCTCTCTTGAAACTTGTTTAGATAAGACAGATCAGCGTTTTTTATCTCTGAGGTTGGAACCTTAGTTCATTGCTAACTGATAGCTTTGCAACTTTGTTCGAACCCCTCCTAGCTATTCACCCTTAGCATGCCTTATGATAAGAGTTTTTATTCTCCACAAACTGATTTGCAATAAGTGCATGTATTTTGGCTGGTGTCCATTTTGGCCATTCAGGTTAGCTGCATTTTCTTAAAGGCACAAATCTTTCACATGATTTTTATATCCTCATTATACACAAATGCTTTGTGTCACATACCTAAGAAATATTTGATTGCTTGGAGTGGGATGTGCAAGTTTGAACTTTTGGAAATGTGTTGAAAAGCTTTCATGTCTGTTGTGCTTTGAGACAATTTGAAATTGGAGATGTACACCTAGATCAGATGTGAAGTCATTGAAACACTAATTGTTTCTTAGTTAAAACAGAACTTCACATAAGCATACGATTTAGGTGATTGCATGATTAAGTGATTTGTTTTTGGAAGTTGAGCATTGACCCTATTTTGTGGATATTGAGGGACCAAATATTTGAGATATTGGTATGCTCATGTGTGGTGACACAATGCCTGTTATTGGGTTCCAAATTAATTTGATATCCTAGCTCTTACTAGGGCCATTGAAGTGAGACATTTTCAAGGGTTGTGTTAAAGTCCAAGGAGGTAATCTTTGGCAACATTTTGGCTGTTTAAAGAAACGGCTTCCCTTTTTCTTCTTGAAGAATATTGCACAATTGGATCTTACTCTGTTTCAGCTTCCTATTATATATGTTTGAAGAATTTGTAGGAATACTTTTGAAGAATTTATAGGGATATCTTTGAAGAAATTGCAAGAAGATCTAAGTGGCTTTTACTTGTTTGTTATTTTGTGTCCATGTAACATTTATGTTGTCAACATGTGATTTTGAGTTTGCAAAGGGGCTTGTTGGGTTCTTGCTCCAAGGGCATTGAAAAGTGTAGTTAACATAAGAAAGATCATAAATTTCTAATTTTCATACCCTTGTGTAGCGACCTCGTTTTCCCTACAGATGATTGTATACGTCTTTTTTGACGTACTTGTATTCCCGAGTCGCATAAGGCGAGAGCCAGTAACAACCTGGTCTTGTCAGTACCCAAGATACCGCCAGACCATGGGAACACTACAAAATAAGCCTAAAACTAGGCAACCTTGGAAAAGTACTAGAACGGCTTCAAAATGCATGAAAAAGGTATTTTGAGATTCTTGAAAGATGCTCACAAAGTTTTGTCACATTTCGATAAGTTTCGATATGATAAGGACAAAACTCGATTCTCAAATCCAGTTTCTATCATGCTGGAAAGAGATCTTATAACTACAGCCCTATTTTCGGGGTTTCAAAACAGTACCAAACTATCGCTATTAGATTTGGAATGTCGAAAAACCCCTAGGGATCAAATTTGGGCTCAATCGGATCTTCCATGACCATTCTGGGCCCAAATTACCATAAAAGGGTGGGTATTACACTATTGTGGTGCGTCCTCGGTGAATTAGTTTTCATTCATGGAAATTGTATTTTCATGTCTCAGGATGATATTCAAATATTCGTAACTTGTTCGTGTTGAGTCAAAAAACGTTCAAATTCCGACAAGAGCTAGGTCTCGACGACCCAGTCGTTTTGACTTATGGCACGCGTCATGACGTGGCTTGAGACGAGAGAATTTCTAGAGAGAAGATGAGCCCAAAAGCATGAAAGTCAGAATTTTGAAAGAAGACATATTGTACTTCGTGAAGTCATAACTTGAGATCCGAGTGTCGGATCGTTGCAAATACGGGTCTGTTGCAACCACATCGCGAAGGGGTACAATTTGGTATAATTTTTGCGCTTAATTGAGCGGATCGCACGAATTTCAAGGTTGAAAATGACAATATTTTCAGGTTGTCATAATCCCATTTTCTGGCTACTTCTCAAATTTGGAATGTTTTCAAATGGAGATCAAATTAGACAAAATTTAGTATAGAATGATCATGACAATGTCCTCTTTTACTTGTGATCAAAATGAGGACTTGGAACATCATGGATCGCGCTGCATTGGTGGTCGAAGTTTATGGACTTGGCCGGATTTTTACTCTCCAGAAAAAATCCGTTTCATGACAATCAAAATATTTGTGATGGATCAAGCATCAATTCTACGACGATTGATTAAGCCTCGAAGCTGCAACACCACTCTCTCTCATTCTCGTGTGTGTATTAAGCACCGGAGCCGCAACACTTGCGGCCCTGTCTCTCTCTCGTTCTCGTGCGTGCATTAAGTCCCGGAGCCGCGGTACCTACAGCCCCGTCTCTCTCTGCCCTCTTCTCTTCCTCACAGCAACGCGGAGCCGCAGCAAACCTGCGGCCCCGTTATTCTCTCCTCTTTCTTTTCCCTCCTTTGCTTTGTGCGTGACCGCAACAAACCCGCGTAGCCGTTATTCTCTCATCTTTCTCTTCTCTCCTTTGCTTTGAGCGTGACCACAACAAATTTGCGGCCCCGTTCTTTCTCTCTTTTGCTACGCTTCGTTTCAGCTCGAGTCCTACCAACACGTAGCCCCAACTTCTTGTAACTCCATCCTTCCTTACTACCCTCATCATCCGTCCCATTTTTTTTGTGTACACACTTGTGTCTACATCTTTACATGGATACGATTCTTCCCTTCATTTTTCCTCTTTCTTTCTTGTATACCGATGGTATCCCGCTAGCAATCATATGCTTGACTCGATACCTCTCAAAGTTGTCTTAAGAGTTTTAACACTCAAATCGCCACTCTAACTTCATTTACGTACAATGAGTTGAGTTGCGAAAGATATATATGCTCTCCCCTTCACTCACTCAAGTGGAGTCATCCTGAGTTGGTAGTTGAGAGAGTTTTGATTCTTTAGTCGCTCTGATTGTCAAGTTTTGTAGCGTTTGTGCGGATAAAAGGATTTCTGTTATCATTTCTCCTTTATTCTTTCTTTGCCAGCCAATCCCTACTCGAGTGAACCATCATAGAGGAGTGCCTTTGAATTCACATTGCAAGTTTCAGGACAAAAAAACGAGATGATGTGTTGAAGTTTGAAGAGAGTTCATGTCCAAACCGCGCTGGCAGACAACATGAGGGCTTTGTAACTGTTCTAAGAGGGCGATTGTCCGACATATCCCCGACCCAAATGACGAGGTAGGCACTTAAACGCACCCTTGTAGAAAAATCTCTCTCGTTGCTGGTTCCTATCCGCCTCAAGAAGAGTACACGCACACGCATAAAACGCCAACACGTGTGGACCCTTCGCGGTTGTTTGAGAGAGGGTTTTCTCTCACAAAGAAAACCAGGCCCAAACCAATGATGCCTGTGAGGAAACTGGAACGGAACCATGATTGGTCCTTTGCAAAAAATTGAAGAACCAATTATTGGTAGTACCTATCTTCATTCATTAAATTTCTTAGTACCTATCTTTAGGAATAAGTAGAGACTTTTTGCCTTGCGCATGAGATCTTAGTCATCCATTATGTCCATAACACAATGCTATAGTCTATAAGCTGCTTCATTTGTATGATTGTAAATGCCACTTGTATTTTACACAATTATATTCGAATGAGGTTAACTTAGAGCTCTATTCAAGGGAGAGCATTTCAACTTCAAGTTCTAAGAGAAGTGAGGAGAGATCTTGAGTTGTGCTCAAGAATTGAAGAAGAGGAAGATGAAGAAGAGGAAGACGAATCTGAAGAAGATGATGTTGAGGATCTAAACTCCCAGAGTAGGTCTGCCCATAATGTTAAGGTACAATTAGGGAGCAAATTATGGCAGAAATGTGGAGACAATATCGACAACATCATACATGCTTGTGCCATAAGATTGTCAACTATATATCTCTCTCTCCCCCTTTCTCTCTCTCATTCTCTCTCTGTTCAAGTGATTGCTTCCGTGTTACCATTTCAAAGGAGACAAACTTATCTTCTATAATGTATTGGTGTGGTGGCAAAATGGAATGGTTGGCTTTGAAACTTTTAAATAGCTATTTCTTAAATAACTGACATAAGTTTGCTCTTGAAGGCTGCCTATGCATTGGGTGAGACTTTGATATTAAGAAAATCAATTTTGTTCAATATTAAATATTGGTATTCCTTGAATCTATTTACATATTTGATATTATATTGGACGAATGGATTGCAAAATGTTTTTAAAAACCTTCATTTCGCACATCATATCAATGAAATACATAATGAACAATATTGCATGCAGTTTCCAGCTTTCCCATTACCAAACAGGTGAAATTACCAACACCACAGTTTATCAAACAGGGTTTCCAGCTTTCACCCTACCAATTTTCACTTGCATCCCCGAATCTAGGAAAGTCAACAGCAGGGGTAATTCCCAGGGAGACTGCATTGAAAGTTATCAAACGCCAAGTATTTCTCGATAGCAACCAGGAGGAAGAGGGGTATGCTCTCTCTCTCTCTCTCTTTGCGTGTGTGTGTTAATTTAGGGTTTTTCAAGCATTTTTTGCCCTAAATTGGCTGGTCCTATTTTTCAAGGATGCAATATTTTTTGCTTGATTTTCGATAATTCATCAGTAATTCTTCATTTGACAAATGCCTTAAGGCGCTACATTGTCCTTCCATTTTCTGGAAACTATTTTGTAACATTATCTATTCCTGCTATCTGCAATGCTTTTTCTTTGCATAATGGTTATTGATGATCATTTTAAGCTTTCATTTGTCTTTGTCATCTGCAAATATTTTCTCTACCTCCATTAGGTTGCATTTCCTCAAGTTTCTCTCTCTTGCGCTCGCTTATATTGATTGCAAACCCTCAAATGTTTTAGTGTTTCTTAGTATTTCGAGTCACCATAGCGAATCTCTCTTAACTGTTTGAGAAGTTACCTGTATGGAATGCAATCCTTATCGTGAACAATTAATCAATAGAAACTGAAACAATGTGAATTGCACTTTAAATTCTAGTAATAGCAAATAATGAAAAGTTTTTCTCAAAAAAATGCTGACACCCTGTCGTTGTTATACTCCATCTAATCTACATGTAGCTTCTATAGTGGCAGCTTCCTAGAGAAAGGTTCCTTCTATAGAAATTATTCAATAAGGGGTGGCATTGGAGACAATGAACAATGCCATAAAACCCACAAGAATATGGTCTCTGAAATTTTAGTTCAAATTTGAGGACTATTTCCTGTGTACTTGATCTATTGAAAACTTCAATACCATACAATTAAGACTCTATTCATTTTTGAAGTGTTCCTTGCCTCATGACGAAGCTTGTAATATCCTAGTCTTTTTTTTACATGGCAAACATCATACTTGGATGTTGTTTACCATGGGAGAGTGAATGGGTCCTGAGGCATTACGTATGTGGTGGAATTTTCTAGCTATGACAAGTTTATTCTCAGCTGATGTTGGTCGAGTGAAAGACTCATCAAAGACCTCAAATGATCCACTAGTAACGAAAGACTGACTATAATATCTTTTATGTAGTATCGCATCATATCCTGTTTTATTTCATGAATTGTGGCTGTCAAGGATTAATTGTGTATGTTTTGACTTTCTTCAACTACATAATGTGTGACGAAAGGTGCTAGTTAAGGCCATCTATTCTCCTTTATGGTTCTTTGTATTTAATTGATGAATTATGAGTTGGAGTAGCCATTGAGCTACAATGGGTTCACTCTGAACTGATACCAGTAGAGTAAAAGACTCAGTCGAAACCGACCTTGATGGTATCTTTGGAGTCTCTCATGGTGTCTGCAGTGTTTTGAAAGTTGAAAGTCGTCCAAATCAGTTAGATAGGGATCTTGGCAAGTCCCGAGCTAGAAACTTGGGTTTCGCCAAGTCTTACCTTCTTTTGGCATCTCTTTGTTATTTCTTGTCAAACTTGGCCTAGTCTTATTGAGACTTAGCCGAGTCCAACCAGCTCTCTTGGGCTTGGGATCTTGTCAACCTTATCAAGGAATATGGTAAACATAGGTTGGTACTATGTGCCCCAAATTTCATCTCCCAAACCATCATATGCAAAAAGGTACCAACTAGGCTATTCTCTCTGTCATTATGGCTCTAGACTTACAGAACCCAGTTATATCTACTATACCCACTTGTGAATAAGAGTTTGAGAAGTTCAGTCATATTGTTAATTGACATGATTGTCAATTGAAATGGTAAGGAGCATCTGTGGAAACTCAAGTTTTAGAGCAATGGTGTTTGTAGTGTTCAATTGAACCAAATAGGCTTCCTAGTAAAACTGGTTTAATTACAAGTATGAGCTGTTGGATGGACCAACCATCGCTTGGTTATTCCACAAATTATATAAATTGATGCTTGCTAGTTCAAGGCAAATGAACTGAAGTTGAAGATGTGCAGTAAGTAGGTGTTATTACATGGGAAATGTTAATGTACAGATGTTTTTTAAGTCTCTAGATTCCATTTCTAGTTGTAGATTGTGATGTTATGAATTTGTACTTAGAAAAAAAATTACTTCCGTAATATGTCAGATATGTCATGTTAGTTTGTTCATCTCATAATCACAATGCGGGATTGTTTTTCTATATTCGAACAAAGAGCTTTCATTGTATACTTAATTGATTAATTCTTTTTTGTAGTACCCAATATTTGTAAATATGACTGACAAGGGCAACAATGGAGTTGACGAAATGCAAGTCGATGTTTATACGCATGAACAGAGGAAAAAGGGCAGCATTCCTGAAGGATTTAATGCTGATTATTTGAAACTCTACTATGGTATAGTATCTTGTGCATCTTACACCTTTACTTATATTTCACAAAGACATGATTTTCTCACATTAAGTTAACGTTTCTCAAAAAAAAAAGACTTGATTTTCTCATAGTGCACATCTTTTGATATGTTGTTATTGTAGTTCTGTTTTTGTTTTTTTTTGGGGGAAGTTGTTGCTATTGTAGTTCTCGAAATTAACATTATGGATCATTGATACTTCGTGTAATTTTTGAGACATGTATCTTGAATTTCATCACTGAACCCATTAATATGTTATCCATAGTTCCTTTGCTTGGGTGGGTATTTTTATCGATTTAATTTCTACCTTAGTTGTGAGGGCCTAATTTGCTTTTTTATTACTACAAGGATGTGTCATGTCTTAACTGGTACTCTTTGGGAGCCGTGTGAAACAGCATACAGCATATCGGTGTTAGACACCAACACATGAGTCGGTTTCCTTAGAGCATACTGCAAGGCAATGCCACGGTTATGTAGTTGATCAATGAAGCAGGCCAACGTGTATTTTTTATTGTCCTGGAATGAACCGGGACATCTTATAGTTGATGTCAAATTGCATAGGCCATGTTAATTGGTTTATCTGTTGGTTATTAAATGCTTGCCTTTTGGTATTGTTTTCCTGTACTTGTCTGTCCTTAATTTCTGAATAACTTGTCATATGGTTTCTGAGAATGGGTTTCCACATGGTAGCTACATTCTATTTGTCACTTAATGTCATTCTGATGTTATCTTTAGCTTTCATAATTTTGGTTATTTGAGTTGTAATGATGTAAGTCGTCTTCTGTGACAGCTAAGCTCTTTCCTCATGTCGAGATCTTTAAGTGGATGTCATATGGAAATGGTATGTATACATTTTTTTTTGTACTCTTAGATTTTCATAAATGTTGCTTAGGCTTTCTTTTCTTTATTCTGACTTTATCTTGAGGGTTTTCCACCTTTGTACAGATGGAAAGCACCCAGCACGTGACACGTCATACTTTGGAAGGAGGGAATTTTCTTTCACTCTAGATAATGATGTATATTTGCGCTTCCAGTCATTCAACAGTGCTGCAGAACTGGAAAATTCGATAAAAGAGAAGTGCCCATTTAAGATAGATATTGGACCTGTGTACAGTGTCGATGTATGAAATTTGTAACCTTGTTTAATGTTTAGCAATATTCAAACGCCATGTTATTTTCTGCCTATGATGTTTTTGAAGTTTTGTTAAGTTTAGTATTCACTTTTCAGCCTGCTAAAAGGCACGCATATGCACAAGCGGGTGATAATGTTTTCAAGCCAGTGGAAAGGGAGCTTGTTTTTGACATTGTGGGTTATCTGGTCCATTGGATACATTTTGTTTTTGTTTTTATCTTTTATTTGTATATGATAAAATTTTCTATAATGTTTTTGGAATCTGTTGATAGGATATGTCAGATTATGATGATGTTCGATACTGCTGTTCCGGAGCAGATGTCTGCTTGAGCTGTTGGCCACTGATGACCATAGCTATTAAAGTGATAGACTTTACTCTGAGAGGTCCGAAATGGCATCCTTCAATCTGCATTTAGTTGTTTGACAATATCTAGGTCTTTTCTTACATCATGAAGCCATTAGTTGCTCCCATTTTTTGGCATTTTTGTAGAATCAAGGTGATTGCTTGGATTCTTATGCTATATGGAGCTTGAACTTGAATATCAACATTGATCTTAGTTGGTATTCATATGATTCTTTTTGTTTGCAATCTGGAACTGGATATCTGAATATATATTTCTAGCTTCATACAACTATGGTTCTTTAGTGTTTCATTTGCGCTATTTTGTGCTTGTACCTGCAGACTGTTCTAGAACTAATGTGGTGGTTGTTTTCTTCTGTTAGTTACATGATTCTTTGGCATAGTTCCTTTTTATTAGTTTGTTTACTAACAGGACTACAAGTCTATAAGCTCTCATACTTCTTCCAGTTAGTGCCCTAAGGATTAGCAATATTACAATTCATAATTCTATCTTGTTTAATAAAACAGAATTGCCATTGGTTTTTAACGAAGTTTGTTTGTGCAATGTGGCTGTTGTTTGATATCGTAATGAATTGTTTCTTTAGAGTAGTTCCTTGTTCCCTTGTGTATGATATGGCTTATGCATCTTCCACATATTTCCGTTAAAGTTTAATGTTAATTAAAATTAAATTCTAGTATTAATTACAACTCATAGTTAAATATCATTATGTATAACCAAGTGCCCCAATTAAGTTTCAACGAATAATGTATTAGCTATGGTGGATTTTTCAATGTAAAAAAGGATCGTCATATTTATAAAAATGATCTCAAATGGTGACAGCTTATCTTTTAATTATCTTTGCACTTTCATCTCCTTGTTTTAGTTTTGGTTAAGCATATTCATGCATTGTAATTGCCTTAAGATGACATATGAAGTGTAAAAGTAGCTCTGTTGTAATATCCGGGATTTCTTTTGATGCAGAGGATTTTGGTTTTAATCACATTCTTTGGGTATATAGTGGTCGACGTGGTGTTCATTGTTGGGTTTGTGATGGAAGGGCAAGAAGGTAAATGGGATCAAATATCAGAGTATGATATCTTCCAGCGTTAGCTTTTTGCCTGGATTAAGGGAATAAGCAGATTGCCTGCTGTGTCTGATCAGGCTAAATAATGAACAAAGAGCTGCCATTGCTGACTATTTTCGAGTATACAAGGTAGCCTTTTGACAAGCAAAATGCATTATTTTTGTATTGTGCAAAGATTATGATAAATTCTTTTTCTCTCTGTTCTAGGGCAATGAAAACAGCCATAGAAAGGTATCTTTAGCTGGTCCAGCCATGCATCCTTTTATCTCGTATGTTCTGAACCATATGACTTCCAAGTTGTACAAAAATGCATTGATTTTATATGAACCACATTAAGTGATAGGTTTCCGAAATGCAGGAGATCATATGCAGATGTCCTGAAGCTCTTTTTTGAAGAGAAGCTGCTTTGTGGCCAAGAGTTATTGTCAACTGAAGAGAGATTTCAAATGATACTTGATATGATACCTGATGAATGTGAGATTCCCCTGCACATTTGGTTGCCAAAAGCTTAAGGCAGTTTTTCAATTACTACAAGGACTTGTTTGTACTAAGTTATATGTTATATGAGTTGTCATTTTCAAATATCTACAGCAATCTCTGGTCAACTTCAAGAGAGGTGGAAAGCAAGTTGGCGCCCTTCTATGTCCAAAGAGGATATTAACATTGTCCGATGGGGTCAATTGAAACACATTTTGCAGTCTGGGAAGCAAAAGGTTTAGATCATCTTTCTAGCACATGAAGCACCTATTTAAAAGAAATAGGAAGACCTTTACGCACTTGAAATCCCACACTGCCATTTTCATTCTTCCTCTTACAATCAACCTGTATGTCAGGCACCGGTACTTCGTAGATGCGTAGAAGAGATTGTTTTCACATACACTTATCCTAGACTTGATATGGAGGTTTGATTGACTCTCTTATGCTATTTAGCAATTCCATTTTATATCTGTGATGTTTCTGTTTCAACTTCCAAAATCACCCTCTCGTTATTCAGGTTACAAAGCACATGAATCATTTGCTCAAAGCTCCTTTCTGTGTGCACCCAAAAACTGGTTAGTAGTTGCTTTTCAAGGGCTGCTTCAGTTTCATATTTGGCCTATTTGGTTCCCATGCCCCCACCGTAGTTTGAGGCTTATCGTATTGTGATGGTTTGCTAATGGAAATTGTTTCTTGTTGATGTAGGCCGTGTTTGTGTTCCGATTGATCCTGAACATTGTGAAGATTTTGATCCTACATCCGTGCCAAGCCTTGCAGAGGTAAAAGTTGATTTGATATGAATTTATTTATTTTATAATTTAAAGAGGACATGATATGGGTAAATACAAAATTAGGTGCAATCCCCATAACTGGGTGCCCTATACAAAACCCTTGAGGGTCCAAAAATGCTCTACAACAGAATCGAAAAAGTGAATGAGATGCGTACTCCAGAGTAGCCTATAGTCCTCTGGGGAGAGTTGAGGCTAGCTTCCTCCCTTGCCAGAGCGTCAGCCGCAGCTTTAGCTTCCCTATGTGGTTGTCTCCAAGAGACTTGGATGCTGCTGGAGAGGTGAGCAATTTCAACAAAAATGTGGTCTAGTCTCCACAGACTAGGGACGGTACCCGAGGCCGAAGAGATCGTATTTCTAGAGTCGCCTCGACCAGCAACTGTGTGCTCCAATTGCGATCGAAACTTCTAAGTCCTTTGAGCAAGGCCTTGGTCTTTGCAGTGGCGGAGTCTGTAACTCCAATAGGCAACGCGTAAGAGAGGAAAATTAGGCCTTTGGAATCCCTAAAAAAGCCTCCAATGCTGGAGGGACCCAACTGCCAAGAGAGCAACCATCAAAATTAAACTTGATAATGACAATTTATGATTTGACATGAATTACTTTTGAGTTTTGAAAATTATCCACACTAAACAATAGAGAACCTTGAAAGTTTACAAAGTATCCAGGAGTATCCAGGCCACACCAAACAAAATCCTTTAGATGTAAGATGGAGCAAAGTTTCTTTGAGGAACATTTGAAGGTTGTTCTTCCACACAGAAAAGATGGCCAATTTAGTGCCTTTTGATTTGAATGCCCATTAAATTTAATACAACCATAAGTTCTTTCTTGTTTGAGATGGATTGACTAGTTTGCCTATTCATTTGACTTGTTTAATCTTGTTCAATTTAGTTTCTTGTTTCTTCTTTTTCATTCAACCATGTACTAATTTGGTTGATGATAGCTTTCCTGATAAAACCTATCCTGTCTGGTCTGCCCTTTGAAGCACTATTTGATATAAACATTTATTTTAACCTGTGGTCTGGTTTCTTCAAATTATTAGGAGATATTTGATCATGTAAAAAATGGCATCAGTGCTGCACTGCAACATTTCAAGATTCATGGGATGTTGCATCTCAATTATCTCACGTCACCACGAAAGTTTCATGGACTGATTTATTATAATATTTGTATGGTTGTGCAATTAGTCTCCGCTTACTCTACATTATTGTTATAGGAAAGCCTCCATGTGTAGGAAAATATGTTTAAAAAATGATGGAACTTATGAATTCTCAATTTGAGATGTTGGTTGGGTGCATTTTGGATCTGTCTGATTCAAAAACATCCCAAGCCTGCATTGGACTAGTTCACATATGACATATGGTCTCGAACTGGACACATATGGCTACCTCATCCTGACAAGGGTACAAAACCCACAGATGGACATCACAGTTCTTCTATGACCCAATGGGCCCCAAAAGGGAGGGATTGCAAACCATCCACAAAGCATGGTCACCAACTAAATTGACATTCAATTTTCATATGAGCCAGGCTGCCATTTATATGCAAATTCCTGCTGTGGACCCCTTAAATGGTCTCGGAATGGGATGAAATTTGTAGAGTTCTCATGATATGCAGAAAGGGACTCCACCAAAAAATCAAAGGATTTGGGCCTTTGGATGCCCATAAATTGTCAAGCCAATGGCCAAAATAAGAGCCATTCAAACTCCTGGTCAAATCGTTTAAAACACAATGTAAATGTGTGAAGTTTAATCTTAAGTGTTCCAAACCAACCCTCCATATTACAGTTCATTTGGATACCATTTGACCCCATTTTCAGGGTTTTAAAATTGGATATCACCATTATCAATGAGGATGGTGCCCCTTTATGCAAGCCGAGTCAAAAGGGATCAGATTCACAAAGTGACCAGTGGAAATGATCTCAGATTGAGACAAAAGTTGGTGGGATTTTGATCTAAGGCATTTGAATCCCATATGCCAAGTTTCAAACCATTTAGACTCCATTTGACCATTTTTGAAAAGGCAAAGATTAAAATCACCATTTCCGGCTGACTGTGTTACTATTCACACTCGCAATTCATCCTGTTTGCATCAGAGTCAGGTGACACCTGCACTAATGTAGTGATCTTTTTTCCTAAACCCTACTGTATTTTGAGCTGAAATATGGTGTTCATAATCCTCCTTCAGTACTCTACAAACCCATCTAATCATTAGAACTAATTGCTCCAAGACTTGGAAGCAAATTGAAGATGAAATTAGGAGAAAAATGAAGCCTGCTGCAGAGTAACCTTTAAGTGATGATTGATCCCTAACTCTGTGAATATAAGAACTCCTTGAGTTAGATTTGAGCCATGATGTTCCCAATTCAATTCCGTGCTAACTTATAGAAGAAATCGGGCAAGTATTTGATCAAGTCAAACAGGTGGCTGAACCTACAGTAAAACTGAAACCCTGAGTTTCAATGGCACAACTTGGGAATTTCAGCCTCAGATGTGTAACTAACTAACTTACCCCTAAATAATTTAAACTTGGCAAACCCTAACTTTGTTAGGCTACAAATAACCCCTTACCATGGCCATTTGAGGTTCTTCTTGGTCCCTTTGAATCTTTTAGGGAGGGAGGGAGGGTTCCCGGCCTAGGGTGCATGAGATCAAGTAATTGAACCAAGAGAATGGATTTAAAGAAAATCAAAGGCCCATAAGACCAAATCTAACACAAGCTAGATCAAACCCCTTGCTTCCTTTAAGGGATTGCAAGAATTGGGTGGGGATTGGGAAATAGGAGCACATATCACTTGTCTAATATCACTAGATACGTTTATATCTTTGTTGGTTATTTTGTGTCTTATTCTTTCAATTCAGCGCAAGAGCGTGGGTTCGAGTCCTGAGAGTTGGCCACTTTGTGCATAAGCCAAAGGTTAGGACCGTTTCCAGCCCACCCCTCCTAGTACCCTACTTAGGTGGGACCAGCACCGGGTTATGGCCCTTTCTTTTACCTGTGGGTGAGAGGTTCTTTTTTTTGATAAAAAAAAAGAAAAAAACGAACTTGGGGCTAGATCCCAAACCCTTTTCATATGTCTATTTTTGAGATCATGCGTGTTTCTTCACTTCCTCTGGTTTGTTTCTTTTGAAAGTCTTAAACACAGTTTGCACTATCACATAAACGACCATGAGTGTGAGTCTTCAGTTGGAGAATTGTATTTCCTTGCATGGAAGAAGCCTTTTCCCAGTAATTATTTCATAACCCTGACAATTGGAAGAGTTATATCCTTTCAAGTACATGCATGAATACATGTTCCATTTTTCTGTATAAAAATGTGCTTTACGAAAATATGCAGCTCTTATGTTAGAGTACCTTTTCATGTGTGCACTGCATTTGTCCCATTTGAAATGCTCGGGACAATGTTCCCTTATTTGAAATGTGCTCTAGTTTTCTTGTTAGGCATGTATTTCAAATGCCGGTTGCTTGTGCATGTCACTATTATGTGACTTGGAAATATAAACTAGAAATAATTTTTATCGTACTTGGGAGAGGTGCACTGCAGAATTCTAAGTTATTTTGCTGAAATTTGTAATCAAATGGATTAGAAAGTACTAATAGATTTAATTTGAACTAAACTTCAATCAGTTCAGATTTGTTACAGATCTGTACTTGACTGAATCTTCAAAAGGGAATCCAATCAATTGTGATTACGTAGCAACACTTCTTTGCATAAACCACGATCCCAATTCCTAAGGCATTTATCTTGTGCTTTCCTAGAGGCTTTTTCATATGTAAAAACATTATATCTTTTGGAGTATTTGGAAACAAGCAATGCTCTTTCTATTTTTCCATTTCACATTGAACTGATGAGCATGTCCCAATTTTGAGGTGTTATATTTTTAAAAATTCCTCATACCAGTAGTTTCAACTTTGTGCTTTACCTATAATTAAGGGACGTAGTAGGATCTTTTTACTCTATGCACCTACTGAGGTAAATCACAACCATGAGGACAATTCTGACAAGGCTAAGCATCATGAAAATTTAGTCAGCATGGAGCATGACATTCCAATCAAGCATCGAATTAACCAAGTCACAGGGGCCAATCGTGAAACCATCTGTTTTTCCCTCCAATACTAATAGGTTGACAACAGGACTGAGGCAACGGATTGATGGGCTCATTGTTGTTATTCTCATGCTGAAAGCAGTTGGGCCAAACACCTTTTAGACAAGAGTGGTTGGATCAGTCATAACATTTTATCATCCTTGCATTTGCCTCTCTCTCTCTCTCTCCT
>NW_006497498.1:1108475-1122685 GCF_000471905.2 Amborella trichopoda
TCGTAAGAACGACGTAGGTCGGTAACCGAACCGTTAACGTTAACGTAACGTAAGAGGTTAGGTAGTACGTAGTACTATACTACTTATTACTATACTCTCCTATCTCTCTCTCTCTCTCTCTCCTCCCCCCCCCCCCCCCCCCCTCCACTCTCTTAGTCAAAGACACGTAAACACAAAATCAGAGATTAATGCGTGTTGTGTGTGTTGTCTGGTTGCATAAAATCTCTGAAAAACAGTTTACAAATTTTTAAAATGCTGGGAGACTTGAAACTAAGCAGGGGAATAACCCAATGACATGTAATTAGACATGAAAGCGTCTTGTGCAAGCTTAAAATCTGTATTGTGCCCATTTTTAATGGACTAATATACAGCAGCAAAACTGTTGTTTGAAATTATTTAAATACTGCAAAGTGGGTATAATGCTTAATCGGCTTTCTGTATTCCATGAGATTCCTTCATCGTGTGACTTCAATTTCTTCAGCAATGTTGTTTATTTGTAATTTCATTAGGGAGAGGAGATACTCTGAGGTATTGAAACATTTTGTTCTGTTTCTTTGCAATGTCTAACTGAGAAATGTGAATGTGCAGCTGCTAGAGGAACTGAACATGGCAGGTTCAAGTAATGCCGACTCTGGTATGATTATGACTCTCTCTCTGTCTGTCTGTCTGTCTCTCTCGCTCTCATATTGAATTTGGATTCAATTTGTGGTGGGAAGTTAGAAAAAGGAATATTTTTGTCAATTGATGATAGGGTGGGAAGGGACCTCCTTAGCCAAATCAGTGAGCTTCTTCAAGTCATCTTTCTTGCAGCCACTATTGAAATCTTGCAAGGTATTTCTTCCACCAATGCCCTCAGAACTAGAGTGCCAGCCAATTCAATTGGTGTCAGCTGGAGTTGATTATTTGTAGTCTTTCATGACGTGCTGAATGAGATGTTTTGTGTGTTGGATTCCAACAGTTCAATCGGCAGAAAATCCAATGAAATCAATATAAAAAAAGAGAGATCACAGGGTAACAGACTGGTCACCACCTCTTGGAAAGAAATATAAGATTGAAATTGATTTACAGTTCAGATATTGTTTCATTTGAAATTTGAATAGCTGGTCCATGCTTACATTTTATTTGGGAAATATGGGCCACGCATTTATAGTTCAATATTCTTTCCTATGCATATTGCCTGGGGGAGCATGCTTCTCATGCGGCTTCCACAGAGACTGGAATCCCTTCAATAAAAACTGATCGCAATGCTTGCAATTTAGAGAGACAACTAAACCTGGGTCCATCTTGATCTCGAGTAATAAAGAAATCACTTAGATGTGATTAAATAGTTTGTTTTTCTTTTTAGAAATGGTACACTTAACATAAAAAAAAAGGAGATGGTACACTTTCCCTATTCTTGTTTCATCAAATTTTGCATTCCGTGCCCTTTGAATCATTATTTCTCAATAAAAATTGTGGCACCTGAAACCTGGAAGTTGGTTGGTTCAATGTGGACTGTTAGCCATTTAATATTATGGGGATAAAATTTGTGTAGTAACATTTTGTTGTGGGCAGGTGGAGATGGAAAGTAAATATAATGATGCTAAGATTCAAGAAATGAAGAATTCCATGAGCTGGTGAGGCTGTTACAATGTTATATTTATTATGTTCAGCTTAGTGGGTTTGTGCTTTGTTTGAATCTGGGTTGATAATGTCGAATGTAAAGAGTTCCAGGTTGGAAACCTATAGCTACCTGAAGCAAATATTGAGTGTGTAAAATTTCCACCATATATTTGAAATTTGTTTGTGGTGGTGGGCATACTCAAAGCTAGGTTATGTTTCTTTTGGTGCTTTTGGACACTGACCGAAATCAAGAATTTGGAAATGTACAGTTCTTCCTTTAGGTTCATTTGCAGGTTGCGCGTAATCTAACTGCAATTGTTGGCGGGAAGAGCGAATTCTGCAAATTGTATCAAAGTTGTCCTGTGGGCCAAAATTGTTCATTTCATTATACAGCAAGTGGAAAGCATTTTTAGTTCTTGCATGAGAAGTGTCACTGATGAGAGAGAGAAAAGAGAAAAGGGGGAAGAAGGGAGTGACGTGAGAGCCCTAATTAGGGTTTAGGCACCTCTCACATTAGTTTTATATTAACAATTAATGAAAGAGAAAAATTGCCTATAGAAACCGAAATAGGACATGAGGTCTTATTAACTTAAAACGGGTGTGGTATGAATAATGTTGCAACCTTAAACAATCCAACTGAGGCGCACCTCTAAAATTTAGCATAAATATGATTCTGATATAAATAATCCTTATAATGGCGGGAGAATTTATTTTTATCTCGAATTATAAAATTTTAAAATTTAAAACTTGTTCGAAGTAGATCTATAAACACATAAAATTTTTGAAAATAGACGGTCAAGCATTGCAAGATACATTATTTCAACGATTCGAAATCATTTTTCTCTTCATATTCATACATCTTGGTCTCAAGGTGTTCAATTAGAGGGTTCTCCAACATCCAAACAACCTTTTATGATGGATTTTTTAAGTGCATTTCTAATTATAAAATTTTAAACTCAAAAAATTGTTCAAATTCAGTAGATCTATAAATATATGAAAATCTTGAAAATGGATGGTTCAGATAATGTGTTACAAGATACACTATTTTACGAACTCGAAATCTGTTTTTCTTTTCATATTCATAAATCTCTCCATCGAGATGATCAACTAGAGGATTTTCCAAAATCCAAACAATTTTTTATGATGAATTTGTGAGGTGCATCTTTAATTCAATGTTTTAAGGTTGTAATCTTATATAAACTTTTTCCTAATTTAAAAGAGCAATGATGATTAGAAAAATGACTTTTAACACTCCCTTAGGTTGGAGCAGAGACGTCATCTATGCCCAGCTTGGAATAAATCTTTGAAACATATTACGACCGATAGCTTTGTTGAACATGCCTATAAATTGATCATTAGAGTTTACATAGAGAGTGGACACCTGCACACTACTGGTCTTATCTCGAATAAAATGACATTGAATTGCTGGCTAAATAAGGTGCAACTTTATTGTCACAATACAACTTCATAGGCTCAACGATAGTAATCCCCATCTCATTTAGTATGTGTGACATTAATTCACTTGTAGTATGTGATATTACTCTATATTTGGCATCTGCAAGATCTAGTTGCAATATTTTAGTTCTTACTTCTCCATGTAACCAACTTTCTACCAATAAATATAGGATAAGTTGTGGTAGATTTCTTTTCGGGTGGAAAACCTAGCCAATTAGCATTTGAGTAACCCTTAATGGTCAAGTGATTATTTGACTTGTAAATGATATATACCTATAACTCCTTTTAGATAACTTAAAATTCTATAAACATCATCTTAATGAGGAATCCTTGGAGAGTGCATAACTGGCATACTACATTTCCTGCAAAAGCAATATCAGACATAATAATGGTCAGATAAATCAGCTTCTCCTACCAGTTTGCTGTACCTTCCTGGATCCTCAAATAACCCCCCTTATTAGCCAATAATTATGTGTTTGAATTCATAGAAGTATCAATTGGTTTGGCCCCTAACCTTCCAGTCTATGCCAACAAATTAGTCACATACTTTCTTTGTGACATGCTAATAATACAATGCTCTAATGACTCTTCAATTCCTAGAGAATGTTGGATATGGTAATATCTAAAATCACCCACATAAACAAATCCCATATTATGTGGGATTGAGATTGATATTGATAAGTTTCCTAAAAGAAATAGAAATAAAAAAAGATTAGGATTCTGGGTTATATCTCTTGCATCTTGAGATGTATAACATCTACAGGAAGTTTCCTATTTGATGTGGATTCCTAATCTTATATATATGTGATGAAAGTGTAGAGAATTTGTGTGCCCTATTTGGGTCACTATATGGAAGAATGGTTTCCTCCAGAGAGAGAGGTAGGAGCCTCATATACATGAGAGACAATATCTCTTTTAAGAGAGAAAAGAGCTTCCTATAGAGATAAACACCACAGATGTGCCTTATGTAGATTGAGAGGCTGGTTTCTTGTAGATAGGTTAGTTTCTTGTAGAGAAGAGGTTCCTATAAAGATTTTGGGTGGTCTCCCTTAAAGTGAGAGAAAGTTTTTGTTGCTCTCAAGGTTCTCCTCTTTGACAGTGGTTTGGCTATGGAATGGAGATGGTCTTTTCATAGACAGTGATTTAGATGTGGAATAGAGATGAGAGGTTGACGATGGTGCCGATTCGGAGACTGGGTCTAAAAGGGTTTGCTCGATTGTGTTTTATCGATGGTTAGAGAGGTAACTCTCTATCCCAAAATCTATGATGTAACTTTTATTGGTACAGTGGATTTCAGTTTGTCATGCCCGTGGATGTAGCCCTTTTGGGTGAACCATATAAATCTTTGTGTTCTTGTGGTGTGTGTGTTTCATGTTTTATTTCTCGTATTATGACTTGTGTTTTCTTCTATTTTGTTTATAGTTGGATAAGTATACGATCTTGGTAGGATCCAACTTTTGAGACTCTTGTTTCCGCATCTAAGAGGATTCTTAAACCTTAACAAGTGGTATCAGAGTGCATGGTTTAGTACAAGGTAAGTGTTTGTGCATTTGATTGAAAAAAACCACATGACAAAGTATGTGTGTTTTATTTGAGGTGAAAAAATATGATGGCAAACACAATCTTTCCAGCAAGAATGATGAGTGAATTCATTTGAAAAAAGATGAAGAATTCATAACGCTATCCAATGGATATTGGCATGGTAAGCAGGTGATTTTGATATCAAGGGGGAGATTGTTGGATAAGGTGATATCCAAAATCACCCACATAAAAAAATCTCATATTATGTGGGATTGAGATTGATATTGATAAGTTTCCTAAAGGAAATAGAAATCCAAAAAGATTAGGGTTCTGGGATATATCTCTTGCTTATTGAGATATATGTAATATTTATTGAAAGTTTCCTATTTCATATAGATTCCTAACTTTATCTAAATGGGATGAAAGTATTGAGAATTTATGTGCCCTATTTGGGTCACCATATGGGAAGAATGGTTTCCTCTAGAGAGACGTAGGGGCCTCTTGTGCATGAGAGACAATGCCTCTTTTAAGATAGAAAATAGCTTCCTATAAAGAAAAACACCGTGGATGTGCTTCTTGTAGATTGAGAGGCTAGTTTTTATAGAGAAGTGGTTTCCATAAAGATTTGGTTGGTTTCCATTTTTAGTGAGAGAAAGTATTTGTTGCTCTCAAGGTTCTCCTCTTGGATAATGGTTTAGCTATAGAATAAATATAGTCTCTTCCTGGACAGTGGTTTAGTTATGGAATATAGATGAGAGGTCGACGATGGTGCTAATTCAGATACTGGGTCTAAAAGGGTTTGCTCGACTATATTTTGTAAATGGCCGAAGAGGTAACTCTTTGTCCCAAAATCTATAATGTAACTTTATTGGTGTAATGGATTTTAGTTTACCATCCCTATGGATATAGTCATATTGGGTGAACCACATAAATCTTTGTGTTCTTGTGGCGTATGTTTCATGCTTTATTTCTCATATTATGGCACGTGCTCTCTCCTATTTTGTTTCTAGCTGGATAAGTACACGATCTTAGTAGACTCCAACTTTTAAGATTCTTGTTTCAGCATCTAAGATGGTTTTTAAATCCTAACAGAAAATACCTTAAGTGACCCAAATGATTTGTTTGAACATATTGTTTCAAGTGCATCTTCAAAGTCTGATTCTTTCTCAATCATTGCCTGTAATGGTATCATCAACATACACAACTTATATAGTTATCGTGGAATCATGTTTTCATTTAAGCATGGAATACTTTGCATGACTGAAATTAGTGGCTATGTAGAATTCTGGGGTGTAAAATTTTAAAATTCTAATTTTCTTTTATTAGCAACTAGGTAATTCTACTTACAACGTCCAATTACAGAAGAAGCATATAATAAAGCCTACTATGAATAGGATCTTCGCTCTTACTGCCTTAAACAAAATAAAATATAGAATCAAGGACTAGAGTAAACAGCTAAATAAAGTAGATTAGAGTCTAGCTTCAAGTGTATAACATTTTAAATTTTTCAAAGATTACAAAACCAAAACTAGACTTAGAATACTGTAATCAAATTTCAACAACATATAGGATCTTCGCTCTTACTGCCTTAAATAAAATAAAATATAGAATCAAGAACTAGAACAAACAACTAAATAAAATAGATTAGAGTCTAGCTTCAAGTTTACAACATTTAAATTTTTTTAAAGATTACAAAACCAAAACTAGACTGAGAATATATATTCAAACACCATATACTGAATTATATACATTGAACTACCATGACATATATCCAAAAACATACACATGACACCTCATTTGGTCCTTTACACATTTTCCACTCAAGACACTTCAATTGAGATTGAGAAAGCACATTTGTTTTTTTTTTTTGGGTATTGTTCTAGTGTAAGTTGTGCGCTGCCCAAACCTCGAGGTGATGTAGACAGGAAGGTGCATTATAGGGCGTCTTTGTGAGAAACTTGGGTAGGGCAATGGAGGTTATTGCGAGGGATGTCTTTGGAAGCTGCTTTTGTATAGTTTAGTTGGGGTATTAGGGAGTTGCTGGTGCAGGGTCCATTGAGATTAGGGTTAGTGTTGTGTTTGGAAGTCAAAGAGATTGTCCCTAGAAGTAGGGAGTACCGCTTGCGTTCTTCTATTTCTTATTCTTCCTCTCTTTTCATAGTATTTCTTATGGAGTTTTTCTCCTATATCCAATGAAAATGATAGCTAGCATTTTTTTAAAGAAAAAATTATACAACGCTCAAAAGGAATTTAAGGAGAAAAGAGATGAAGATTTAAAGATATATAGACATGCCCCCTCTAAATTCTGGTTAATAGAATTCCTAAAAACCCTGATTCTGAATCCTAAGGACTATGCAAGCTCTAATAAACTACAGTCAACTTAGATTCAGTTTAATCGTTCCAAAACTGTCTAAAACCTATACAAGTTGTATTAGACCTTCTTTCCAAAGGTTCAAGAATTGCTCAAATTAGACTTACGAATCAAAAGTTTTAGATACAAAAATTATCAAAATACCCCCAGGTCAGGTCGCGTGCCACGCAATGCATCGGGCCGTGCGAGGCTGCTCGTATCGCGCCTGGATGCTCTATTCCTTTTGAAAATGGGGTTTCTTAGGCCGGTTGTGATCCAAAATATTCTGAAAAAATCCAAAAAAATCCCTAGTCCTAGTGAAAATAAAACTAGGGGATTAGATCAAGTAATATCAACTCTAACCCTAGTGAAAACCTATAAATAACCCCTCTAAAATCCCACAAAAATACATCAATAATACTAAAAAATCCATAGAAAATTCTTAGGAAAATTCCGAAACAATTAAGAAATTCTTAGACAATTCCAGATAAATAGGAAAAATCTAAAAATCCTAGAAAATAGAAAAATAGGAAATTCGTAAAAAAAAAACCCCTAAAAAATAGGAAAAATCCTAAAATCCCTAACAACTATTAGGAAAAACATTTATAAAAGCAAGAAAAACCCTTAAAGAGCATTATGCTAAAGCACCTAAGTCTAGATTCTCCCAAAATCTCCCAAAAACTAGGAACAAATTCTCCCATATCTAAACTTTAGAACCATGCTTCAAAAGTACAAAAGAAGGCATCAAAAGGTGTAAATCAGCTTGCGGTCTTGATATGGGCTCCAATTCCAGGTTTCTCATGTATGTGTTATTTCTCTCTCTATTATTTTATCTATTTATTTTTTTGTTTTATCTTATTCCTCTGAATACATCTTTGGGGAATGATTTCATGCAATGGTTGTATAGTAGTATAATGCAACCATATCTCTAGAAAACCATATTTTTGGCATTGTATGACCCCAAATTTTGTGCACACATTCTCTTCATCCTTATAATCAATCCTATGAAATTTTTTTTTTTCAATTTGCACCCTAGATTTGGTCAAAATTAGTTGCCTCCAACAATGAATCTCGACTGTCCATTTGATGTACTTCAAGATCTAGGCCTTAACAAATTCAAAATTACTTTTTTTCTTTTTTAGGATTGTTAATCTAATGATGATAATGCTATATAAAAATATTGGGACTAAAAAAATCATTCTAAGGCCTATATCTAATCATCTCACTAAAATGGACGGCTTATATTACCTAGGCTACAAAAACACTTTCTAAGGCGCTTTTCTAAAAGTTTTTTTTTTTTTTTGAATGAAAAGAGTGTACATTTAAAAATTTGTGTCAAACAAATGTATTTAACACGGTTTTTGAAGATGGTTGCATTATACTACTATACAATCGTTACATAAAATCGTTTCCCTACATTTTTGTCTTAGATTTAGTTACATTTTAGGAAGCTTTTAAGGCCTAATATACAGATTTGGAGCTGACGTTGACAGTTGACTAAAAAAAAGACAGGATCTGTATAGATTTGCAATGTTTTTGAGCCCATAATTTGAATAATCCTACTCTCTCTATTGATCTCTAAAATTAACTCGTTCCGCATGAAATTTGAGTTGATCTCACGTAGAGTTCAGTGCAAATCTGAGTGTAAATAAGAGGGATATTAAAAGTTTCAAAAAAAAAAAAACAAAGATACCCTTAATATGTGGGTCCAACACATGACAATTGACATGTTATCCTTTGTATCTCTTCCCACATCGATGAATTGAGGATCTCTACGGTTTAGAACTGTTCTTCATTCATTCAATTCGGCTAAGATTTATGCAAAACTCTTTTTTTTTCTTTCTTTTGGTCTTTATAAGAGCAAAGAAGAATGCATTAAACCAATCACACCAACAGCATAGTTGGAAATTTTATCAATTCTTTTGTTGCAATGATCAAATTGGTAGTGTTGATGCCCCACGTCTTTACTCAAAATGTTTGCATCATATGGAAAAGTAAGAACTGGGTCAGCATGGGTGGCGACTTCGACCGCCCATAGACCAAGTGTGACCTTGATAGACATGAGAAATTCCTCTAGTCCCTATCTGATTGATTGGACTAGGAGAGAGAGAAAGAGAGAAAAATTTGACCCAGTAATTATATGGTCAGGCCACTAAGACTGTCTACAAGGAAACCCAGAGAGCGACAGAGCACAAAATTTGACCCCAGTAATGACATGGTCATGGGCACTAAGACCATCAATATTGATAGATTCGTTTTGAAATCTTATTCAGTTTGGTGAAAAAAATGAAATAATTCAATGTTTCGGTTGATTTGGGAGAAGACTTCAGACTTTTTTTTAAAAATTTAATATAAATAAAGTAGATATTTATACATAAAAATAATGAAAAAAATTAATTTTTTTTAAAAAAATACTTTTATATAGATTTTTATTTTCTTAGGATGAAGAGGTCGAAACTTCAATAGAATCGTCTCGAAGCAGATCCCAAATTAACTGAAGCAGCCTGAATTTGACCAAAGCAGTCCGAATCTGATCGAAGCGACAGCACCAAGCTTTGCTTCTCTTCGGTTTAAACCTAAAATTCAAAAGCTCTGGCTTCTTCGACCGAAACGAAGCGAATTTGACGACACTGCTGAGGCTTTCTACAAGGAAAATCAAATAATAATTGGAATTCAAAATTCATGACTCCCATCCTTCCTATTATTTTCATTTAGCCTTGCTAGTTCACAATGCATTAGCACACTATTTTAGTCCATATGTCTGAGCCATGAGAGATCTTCGGATTGACTAGGGGACAGGATTAGGCAATGAAGTGAGCCCCAGCCGTGTGAGAGGGAGGCCAATGGTGTCAAGATAGCACCAAGAAAGATTCACAAGGTGATGTTCCCAATGATAGAGAAATGTACCCAAATATAGATTTAATGGCAACAACGAAAATAGGGGAAAGCTTCAAAAGCCTGAGGACCCTTACAAAAAGGAAAGAGGTTCAAAAGTTTGGTGGGTCCCATTCAAAAAAGTGGGATTTGTTCACATGCTACCAGTTTCTTATTCACACATGAATGGGGCCTCTGATGTAGAAACCTCTTCATATTTTTTTTGTTGCTTTCCATCTTGGAAGTCTTTGATGTCAACAAACACCTTTTGGCAATGAAAGTGGAAAGGCAGGATATAAATATTTTCACATATTATTGTTGACTCTGTGGCAGAAGGAGACCAGAAGGTACGGTGGATTCCATGTGCCAACACCCAACAACAATGGAAAAGCAAAACTCAACTTGAAGAATTAGATGAGTTGCAAAACGGTTTGTGAGAGAAGTTTAGTGAGAAAAAAATGGGAAATGTGAATTGATGTTTTGAGCTGGTAATTTAAGAGTTTTTGTTTTTGGAAAAACTATATGAAATAAATTTAGCGGAATAGATTGTGAGTGAAGAGACACAGAGTTTCTTGAGAAAAAGTAGAAAAAAAAACCCTATTATTTCATCACTCATCATATAAACAAATTTAGTGGAATAAGTTGTAAGTGACTCGAGAGTGAAGGAGGGAGAGAGCGATATGGAATAATTTTCTTGAGAAAAAGTAGCAAAAAAAAAAAAAAAAAGCCCCATTATTTCATGAGAAAAACGTCATTCCAGTTTATGTTTTTTGAGGCCAGGAAGGCATTACAAAACTACAAAGAAACATCAACATTTGATCATTAATGTGGCTGTGGCTCAATAAATAGTAACATCAAAAACTCATGACCAGATGTATATTATCTGATTTGATGCATAATCCAACGAATAAATAAATAGAAAAGATAAGTTTTTCCACTTCTCGCCTGTCATTAAAAATTAAATGTCATATTTATGACAAGTTCTGTTGATTAATAAGTGTTTTTCGGAACATAAAGAAGAGGGTGTGGATTTTGTCATATTTATGACAAGTTCTGTTTATTAATAAGTGTTTTTTGGGACAAAAAAAAGGGTGTGGCTTTTTATTTAGGAAGAGGTTTATATAAGGTTGCAACTTTAAATTGTAGAAAAATGGCACGGATAAAAAATCCATCAAAAATTTGTTGTTTTGAAGGTGAAGCACCCTCTAATTGATCATATTGACCTCGAGCTGTACAAATGTGAATTTTTTTTTTTTTATTGTACATCTCATAAAATATAATCTAGACCATCCATTATTAAGATTTTCATGTATTTGTAGATCAATTTGATCTATATTATTTTTTAATTTTTTATTTTATAATTAGATGTGATGTAGTTTTTCAATTCATCATTGAAATTTTCATCACTAAAAACTCATTTTTTCGATGAGTTTTGGAGGTGCTCCTTGAATGGATTGGTTAAGATACCTTATACAAACCACACCCTTTTATTTAAAGATGAGGTTTCTATCCGTCATTATATACACATGCGTTCACTCTCTAAAATTTATGTTAAACGTAGACTTTTTATTCAAATTTTTAGGGTTTCGTAAGACTCCCGGAAAATTGGAAGCCGTTACCCGGCACCCACATGGAGGTGACCGACTGCTCCAAAGGACTGAAACAGATCATATTAGAGAATTACATGAGGGGGAGGTGCAACTTACTTTTCAAAAGGCACCTTTGAGACATGACGCACCGCCAATTGGTACTTCAAACGACGTTCATCTTGAAGATGGACGTTCGCATTGGGCCCCCTTACTCATATATGACTTTTTTATTAAAAGTGAAAAGATTATTGAACTTGTTTAGAAATACCATGAATATTTCCGTATACTTCGTATCCTTCTCTTAAAGCCTGCCAACAAACTTGTACGGCCTAACGTCACTACGAAAATGGCGAATATGAATAGTAGATACCAAACGCTTTTGGCATTCAAGGAGGCTTAAATAAAGGTAATGTATAACAATTTTACCTAGGCTTTTAGAAATGGTGCAGTTTGTATAGAGCCTAGGCTCTAAACAATCTAATTAGATAAATATTGTCGAGAGATGTGGTTTCAAAATTGAAAATATCTGTGATAGCTTTCATATTCATTTATAAAGTTTAAAGCTTAAAAAATAGTTTAAATCGAATATATCTATAAAACTTGAAAAATCTTTAAAATTGATAGTCCAAAATGCATTACAAAATACACTATTTTCAAAACTTGAAATCCATTATTTTCTTCGTATGATCAATTTGAGGATATTTGGGGCATTAAAACAATCTTTTTTAGTGAAAATTTTTAGATAGGCTCTAATTTGATTGTTTAGAGCCTCAGTTGAATATAAACTTTTCCCTTTTAAAAATTACAATAGATGCGTGGAAGACGTGTGCAGTGGGTGGTAGATCCAGGTCCAGGTGTTTTCTTTGTTATTTGACATAAAGAATCAGTTGATCTGGATCTCACATCCCAAGGCTAATAACAGATTCCCGTTTTCAATGTTTGAAACACCTCATATTGGAATCGGCCGATCTAAATCAGGAACGGGCAGGGCCGGTTTGCTTCCTGCCAAATATCAGGACTGGTTGATTCTATGGCAGAATCAGATGATTTCATCAGAGAACTGGCGCCACCTTTTTATTTTTATTTTTTTCCATTTGTTGTTCTCAATTTTTTTATGTTTTGTTGGCTAGTTCAGTCGGCTAGATACTGATCTAGACAACTGATCCACCGATCCAGACTAGTTTTCTAGATGGGAGATCTGACTCACCGATCCGTTTTTTTAAACCTTTATTGTTTCCAAAACCTCATATTACACATAGAACATAAGGTTTGAGTTTAATATCTATTTATTAGGAGTTAGTAGGTACCTTGAATAAATCTTTTTTTCCCCTTCATGGGCATCTTTGGCATTTCACTAAATAATCATACAAAATAGGCTTAATAAAAAAAATTAAAATTGTTGTGTAGGTGATAGAAAATCAACCTCAATGGATTTTTCTTATTATTTAAGGGTTTTTTGGTGGAATAAAAAAAGACTTTCATAGGAGCCATATGAGTCATTTTAGAGATAGAAAAGTGGATGGTATGTACGAGGGGAACTCGTCCTTGGAGGACGAGTGAAGAGTATTTTGGGAAAAAGCGTGATTGAAGATTTTGGTAGGAAAACCCTAATTTCTGTTGTGCATTTATATTGAGCCAGTTAATAAGCAATACCTAAAGTCAGATGGTATTGTTGTGCATGGAAGTTCTAAAATTGATGGGTTGATTTTTGGCAAATAAAGTATGATAAATAAAGCATGAAACATATATCATAAATCATAAGAGCACAAAAATTTACGTGTTTCACCTTAAAAGGGTTATATATTTACGGACGTGGCAAACAGAAATTCACTATATCAATAAAAGTTATATAAAAGATTTCGAAACAAACATCGACAAAAACACAGTCGAGCGAATCCTTTTAAATCTACTCTCCCAAAGGGGAGCATGCCAATCTCTCATATCTATTCCATAATGAAAGTTATATCAAAGATTTTGGAACAAACATTGACAAAAACACAATCAAACAAAACATTTTAAACCACTTTCCATTCATGTTCTTTATTTCTGGCAACCATTACCGACAACACCAGATAAAGATGCGAGAGAGCAACAAGAATCTGACTTTCTTTCTAACTTAAAGGGAAAAAACTCGAAATCTCTATGAGAACCACTTCTCTACAAGAAACAAGCCTTCTGATCTTCGAGAGTCTATAAGAGGCACTATAACAATATTTCTTTCCATAAGATGTTCTCTTATCTCTAAGAGGAAATAATCTTGCATGTTATGCACCCCTCTACCTGGAAAAAGCACCATTCCCATATGGTGACCCAAATAGGGCACACAAATTCTCTACAATTTATCCCATATATATAAGATTAGGAATCCATACTAAATAGGAAACTTCTTATACATGTTACATATATCTAAAAAACAAAGAGATATATATCCATCCAAGCGTCCTAATCTTTTTGGATTTCTATTTTCTTTAGGAAACTTATCAAATATCAATTTTAATCTAACGTAATATGGGAATATCTCAATCTCACATAATATGAGATTTTCTTATGTGGGTGGTTTTGGATAGCACCAAATCCAACAATTATAAGGTAATCCAATGTCCTATGATTAGTTAATATATTAAAAAAACTAATCCAATGTCCAAATGATGTGACATTATGACTTCAATTATTGGAAATCCAAAGTTAAAGGGTAGCCTAGTGACTCCGAACATTAGATATTTGAAGTCATCATGTAACTTTGTGACTCCAAATTTTCAACATCCAAAGTGAGGGCAAAATGAGAAAGAAAAAAAAAAAAAATACAATATATATATATA
>NW_006497498.1:1128170-1140810 GCF_000471905.2 Amborella trichopoda
TCTTACAACATATTGTCTACACCATCTATTTTCAAAATTTCCATATGTTTATAGATCTAATTGATTTTAGCCACTTTTGAAATTTAAAATTTTATAATGAGATATAATAATAGATTTTGAGATAATCATAAGATTATTTAACTTCAAAATTATATATTATGATAAAATTTAAAGGTGCACCATAATTGGATTGTTTAAGATTGCAACCTTATAAAAACCACACCTTTTCTTATATCCATAAACCTCGACGTCTAAATGACCCGAATAATCTTATATAGTAGGTGTTTTAGGTGCACCTTATTTGTACAGCATAAGGTGTGACACCTTACTTTCTATAGCGACCGCACATCAACTTTTTTCTGGTCCATTCAAATTGGCTTTGTTATAGTTATTCGATGCAATCGAATTTTTTCCTGTTCTTGTGTGGGGACAATTATGGTATTTTCATGGCAAGGGCGTCATGGTCATTAAAATATTATTAAGAGAAATGAAGGGCAATATGGTAATTATCATCTCAGATTCCTAAGAGACGGAAACCGACCGGTACGAAGCTTTTCAAGTGAATTTAATGGTGGTTACTCTGTCACGGTTCCAGGAAAAAAGAGTGGCAAGTAAATGATATTTGATGAGGAAAAGCAAAAGAGGTAAAATATTTGGGAACTATAAATTGGAGTCATGAGCCAGCGCAATGGAAAGGCTTTTAGAAGAGAGCCTTCACAACTTCAAAAATCTCTCTCTCTCTCTCTCTCTCTCTCTCTCTCTCTCTTTCTCTTTCTCTTTCAATTCACCTTCCCTCCTTACTCGCCGGAATTCAGCTTCTCCGGCGTATTTCTCCCTGTTCTCCGGCGACTTTTTTACCGCCCTTTATCTCTCTAATTTCAGTTCGTTCTGCCTCCGTTTTGCTCAAAGATTTTGGTGAGCCCCAACTCTTTGGCTCTTAGCACCTTCAGCTTCTTCTTTTTTTTCTTCACAGTCTTGGTGATTCAAAAGGAAGAAGAGCATTTTTAAGATCTCAGCTTCTAGCACATTGTCTAAAATCCCAATTCGCAGTGAATTTTTTCTGGCTGCCTCGAAATTTCTGCTTAATTTGCTTCAAAATTAACCCTAATTCTCAAATCCTCTGAGAATTCCAGCATCAATGACGGGAAGTCTTGAAGCAAATGCTCTTTCTCTATTCCAATTTCCCAGAGGAGATGACTGGAATCCGGCAATCACCCTGTCGGACATTCTGCTTCGTGGCGGCGGGCAAACTGCTCTTGATTCCGTCCTCGCAGACAATGGTGGCTTTAGCTCTGCTGATGGTCTAATGCCATTAGGCTCCTCTATCTACTTTTGCCAAAGAGATTGGCTAAAGCAACCAGAAAGAGAGAGCATAAACCAGCTCTTGCCTCACAATTATCCCTCTTTTTGTGCCAACATAAGCACTAACTCCAATTCCACAAGTGGATGCATTTGTCCTGGTATTAGCACTAGTTCTTTATACCAGAGAAGATCTCCTTCTAGTGAGAATAGTGTTAGAGTTAGCAGTCCTAGTTGTAAAACAAGGAAGGTGTATAGAGGGGTGAGGCAGAGACAGTGGGGGAAGTGGGTGGCGGAAATTCGACTGCCACAGAGGCGAATGAGAGTGTGGCTCGGGACGTTCTTGACTGCAGAGGAAGCGGCGAGGGCATATGACAGAGCGGCTTATAAATTGAGGGGGGAGTATGCGAAGCTGAATTTCCCAATGAGCAGGGAGAAAGGTGGGAGGGGGATGAGAGAGGTGGAGGCGGCAGTGGATGCAAAACTGCAGGCGGTTTGGAGGCGGGTAGGGAAAGGGAGGGGAGAAGAGAAAGAGAGAGGGGTCACTGGGGACGATGAGTTGGGTTGTAGGGAGAGTGGTATGGGCTCTGGGGATGGACTCTCTGAGGAGGGGTATGGATGTTCTTCTTCACCATGGGAGGGGGACATGGAGGATGATTGTTTTCTTGCAAAGATGCCTTCTCTAGAGCAAGAGTTGATATGGGAGGTGTTGGCTGCCTAGTCTTCTTTGTTTTTAGTTTTATTTATTTTTAGTACAAGGCGGTCACAATCATTTTTATTCTTAAGATTTCAAATCGAGTGATTGTGAGCACGGTATTCACAAGACTCAAAATTCAGAATTTTTTTCTCGAACTTCGTAACCCATCGCTAGTTATCCAATTTAATATCTAATAATTAGGAGTAATTAGAATCTCCTTGTATGAAAAATAAATAGTCTCATAGTATATAATTGGCTCTTTGGTTGTGGCTCCTTATCTCATCTCTCTCTCTCGTATACATTTGTCCTCATGTGAAGTGATTGGCTTCTTAGTTGAGCAGGGAGAAGGCATTTCTTTTCCAATAAATGTGTGATAAGAAGGGTAGTGTGGCCTGGCCATGCTTATTATGCAGCGGCTGATCAAGGTCAAGGGTTGATGTTTTTATTAATATATATTTTGATGCGCATTTTTTAGGCTTTTGCTTGTTCCTGGTTTCAAACTGTACACAAAAGAATTTTGGACGAATATTAAATGGGGCGAGTTCTCTCAACTTCTCATTCATATTCTTTAGATTATGGATAAACTCTGGCCCCAATTTTTTTTTTTTTGAGTAGTAAGTGGGAAAAAGGCCCTTATCCGAATTTCATTAATAATAAAAGAAAAATACAACTCATAATTTTATAATTTTAGAATAAAGAAGTTGTGCCACATCATGGAGGATTGAAAGTACAACTCAACCAAGTACCAGCCATGAAAGAGATCATTGGGTAATTTTTTACTTAAACACTCAATACATTAGTGTAAGTTAGAGTAGGGAAAAGTGAATACCATAAGTTAGAGTAGGGAAAAGTGAATACCATAAGTTAGAGTAGGGAAAAGTGAATACTCATGGTGTTATGACAAGCATTATAGTAAGAGAAAATATAGAATGAGACCATTTACCTTTATTATATGATGGTCACATTAATCTTAACCATTGGATGTAAAATTTGGTGGCTGCAATTATTCCATTGATCAAGTTCAAACTCCAAAATTTTTTTTTTTGAACTTTGAGATGCATTCAAACTATCAAATTTTACATCGTATGGTTGTAAATAATTTTGATCACCTTATAAAAAGTAAATGGTCCCATTGTATACAATCCCTTGAGGTAAAAAGAAATGGAAATTCAAGAAGAGAGAAAGAGATGAATTTTCTGATGTTGATGGGAGCGTATGATCCAAGAATGTTAAAACAATAATTGCCCGTTGATGACCAAATAAGGAGTGTAAGAAAAAATCACAAACGAGAAATGTTTATACGTGGTGTTTATATTATAGAAGTAAAGTGCACATAAAACAATCCACCTAAAAAAGTTGTTCTAATGTTGAGAACCCTACAATTGATTATATTGACTTCAATATTTTGGGATCTAAAAGAAAAACAAATTTCAAATCCTAAATATAATGCATCTTCTAACACATTATACTGACTAACCATCTTCAAGTTTTTTAAGTACATTTAGATTTGCTTGATTTACACAATTTGAAGCTTTAAATTTCACATTTCTTAAAATAGATTTGTTTGACTATCGTAAGGGTATGTGGCCTGGAACAACTTTTTTTAGTGAATTTTGGTGCCCCTTCCTTCAATATTATAAGTTCAACACCTTATAAAAACCACACCCGAAAAAAACGAGTGAGGAATATCGGTACTATGGCGTTCATTACCTTCAAGATTTTAGGTTAAGCTTTTCCGTAACAGCGATACAAATGTGGTCCCACGTTCAACATATATGATATTTTAGTCAGTTGAATTTTACTTTCAAAGGTTAAAAAAGATTATGAACTTTTTGTACAAAAAATGAATGGTCTTATAACATACAATACCATCACATATAGATTATGAACTTTTTGTACAAAAAATGAATGGTTTTATAACATACAATACTATCACATAACAATTTCGAACAAGATAAGGGGATTTTTTTTAGGAAAATTGTTTCATGCGACGGGGACTGCATTTCTACATTTGCAGTCCCCTAAGTATAAGTAAAGATAGATGCAAATAAGTTGTCCATCTAAAACCAATTGATACTAACGGTCCAAATGTTTTTTTAACAGAATTATTATTTTAAATTTTTAAAATTTATTTATTTTTCATATTCATGATCTCCATGTTAGAGATTATATATCCTTAAAAATAGGTCAAAAAATCTATTTCAAAGATAGATTTTTAAGAGGTGACTCATTTCCACATAGAGTCATAGACACCACGTCCTTTTTTTTTTTTAAGGGTACTAGTTTCACGTGTCAAGAGATACATTACATGTATGTCCCTGACACATTAAAAAAGATATCCCCACCTAAACTCAAAATGAACGGTGTTAATAATACATCACAAAATATTAGTTTTTCAAAAAGTATTTTCTTTTTTATATTCATGCTCACTGATGTTGAGATTCTCAATCCATAAGTTTTTAGATAAAAGATCCATCTCTAGGATGGATTTTGGAGAGAGGACTCATATGAATAGATGAGTTGAAGAAATATTTTAGTTCACGGCGCGCTCGCAAGCAATTTCAACATAAATAATAAAAAGGAAAAAATTAATCTCTCAAGGCTTTAGATCCTTCAAATGCATTGCTGGGGAATTAATTTAGAGCACATTTTGTGCTCCAAGTCTTTTTTTCAAAAGGAAAGCTTTCTTTACTTTCCCTACGATATACAAGCTATATACTTCCCCCCTTTCACCCATCCAATTTAAATGGATGGCTGAGATTATTTGCCATAAAATGTCACAAGTCAGCTATTGAGCACTTGATCTAGATATGACGTTGCAGAGTATTTATTTTTTATTTTAATTTACAACTCATATAAATATGAAATTTGGTACATGCCATCATTTCAATGGGGCGTGCCTAAAAAAAAAAAAATCTTGAAAAAATAAAATGATCAAAATATCAAGAATATTTTTGTTTTTTTTGTATATTTTGCAGGTGTGAGTTCAAGAGAGGAGTTGTCGCCCAAAATATGATGTCAAAATATTTTGTGAAAAAAACAATTAAAAATAAAACAATGTATACGCATGATATTTTGATTGGGGCCATCTCAGCTGTCCATTTAGATCGTATGGCCGGTTGGTGAGAAGTATATAACTTATAGTAGGGGAAGTATAGAAAGTTTTCCCTTTTTCTAATTGATTTGATTAAGATTATTTAAAATTTTTGCCCCACCGTTTTCAGAGTAGATGAGATAGACCATGTGTGAGATGGGATTCATTTTTCCCTATTTATAATGAACCGCGATGCAAATATATCTTCATCTCTTTATACACGTTAAGACCCATTACTCATGCTTTATCTTATGGGTGCAGTTTGTATAGAGCCTAGGCTCTAAACAATCAAATTAGAGCCTACCTTCCAATAGTGTCGGGAAATGTGGTTTCAATATTGGAAATCTTTGTGCTAGCTTTAAAATATATTTTCATATTTATTGATAATATTTAAAGCTTAAAAAATAGTGGAGATCGACATATCTATGAGAACTTGAAAATATTGAAAATTGATGGTCTAAAAATGCGTTACAAAATATACTATTTTAAAAAATTGCAATCCATTTGTTTTTTCTCATGTCTATGCATTTTGATGTCGAGATGATCAATTTGAAGATATTTGGGCATCAAAACAACCTTTTTTAATGAAATTTTTGAGGTAGGTTTAAATTTGATTGTTTAGAGCCTCGTCTCTATATAAATTTTTCCCTTATCTAATTCAAAGTCAATTGAGAATGTGTATTTCTCATCTTTCATATATTACTCTAGTTTTCTCATTTATTTTCAGTATTAAATGGTTGCAGAGTGTCACAAATCTTTTTAGCAGATTAGTTGGGAAGAAATAATATATAGAGAGCATATATGCAATACTCTTATGAGAGCAAATTTTGCACCTACTTACTCAAACAACCCACTTAGGAGGATTTGTTTGACATAAAATTTTCCTCAACCACCTATATCTCATAGTAAAAAAATTGAATGGTCCAGATTAAGTTTTGGAACATGATATGTTTCAAATACTTTTAGTGTTGGATTTGGATCTTGTCTAGATTGGTTACTAGGATGAGTAGACTACTTCCGGGTTCCAAAACAAATATTTATAATTAAGTTTTGGGTATGGTTTGTATAGAGCCGAGGCTCTAAACAATTAAAGTAAATCGCACCTTCAAATAGTGTCGAGAAATGTAGTTTCAATACTGGAAATGTTTGTGATAGCTTTAAAATATATTTTTATTTTTAATTATAAAATTTAAAGCTTCAAAAAAAGGGTAGATCGAGCAGATATATGAAAACTTGAAAATCTTAAAAATTGGTGGTCCAAAAATGCGTTACAAGATACACTATTCCAAAACTTGAAATTTATTTTCTTCTCATGTTCATGCACCTTGATGTTGAGATGATCAATTTGGGCATCAAAACAACCTCTTCTAGTGAAATTTTTAAGGTGGGCTCTAATTTGATTGCTTAGAGCCTCGGCTCTATATAAACTTTTCTTTAAGTTTTTGTTCGAGATGCAAGTGTTCCCATGGAAACATATACTCTTTTTACAAAAATGAGATACTTGTGATCCGCAAACTTGTGACCGTCCATAACACATGTTTTTTATGTTTTCCAAGAAAATCCCCTTAACCCTTAGCTTGATGATTAGATATGTGAAAAGTATAAGATGGTTAAAGGACCATAGAAGGGCAATGATTGCTTATATACACAAGTGGTCTAAGGCTTTGACTATATCACTGAGAAGAATCGTCAGGAAAAAAACTATTTTCGATAAAATGCATGTTTTGAGAAAAATATTCCATGTAAAATTGCTTGTTTTAAATTTTAATTAGCAATTGAATCAGGTCAACATGACTCAAGTGGGGCTTCGGGTCCAACTTCAGGACATGTCGAGTCCAGATGCAGAAGTATACCTGAGAGTCGGATCGGGTTGATATAGGTCGGGCCCAACTCCATTTGTTATTTTTTCCTAATTCTGGGGGCTAGAATTGCTCTCATCAAAGCTACTCTCTCTAATTTGACTGTCTATTGTTTATTCTTTTTTTAAGGCCCCAAAAAGAGTTATTCTTTAACGAGAACAACTAATGAGAAATTTTTTATGGAGTGAAAACCAAGAAAATAAGAAATTTCACCTAATCAATTGGGTGGAGGCATGTCTTCTGGAAAAACATGGTGGTTTGGAGATTAGAAGACTAAGATTGTTGAATGAGACCTTAATGGTTAAATAGTGGTGGAGATTGTCAACAAGCAGAACACAACTATGGAAAAGGGTGCTCATTTGCAAGTATGGTTTGGATGCTTGCAGTGTTTTCGTAAGAGTACATAACAGAGGAGTCTCAGCGATTTGGAAAGACATCCAGTGATTGAAACTAATGTTTCTAGCACACAGTAGAATGTTGGTGGGCAATGACTCTAAGGCTAATGTTTCGATCTTATGCTAGGACCGCTGTTTTCCTTCTAGGCCAGCTTCTGCTAAAGTCTGGGACTTTAAAATTCCACATAGGGTCAAGGCCTTTTTATGATTATTGAGTAGGAATCGCACCATTTCAATTGAGCAATTGCAGAGAAGGGGTATGTTCTTGGCCAACGCCTACGTTTTATGTAAAGCAGGCCTGTAATGCAATGATTATCTCTTCCGCCATGGTAATTTGGCGACCGAGCTGTGGGGATATATTTTCCACAAAATACAGTATGATGGGTTATGCCTACGACCATACACCAATTTATGCTTCAAATTTCTGTTATGTCTTTTCCTAAATTTGGGTTGAATCTAATTAGAATTCTAGTGGGGACTGTTCTGTGGCATCTATGAAAAAGAGAGGAATGTGAGGATATCGTGGTTTGAGCATATCTAATGATCTTCATGTTCTTTGATCCCAAATTATGAGAGATATTGCGGTTTGGGCACATGCACTTTTCTCTTTTCAATCACATCCCAAAAGAACTTTTTGAGACTGGCTTTCACCAGCTCTTGTGGATGCAAAAACATAAGGTGGCGAAATCAGATCGGTGGAAACCTCCTCCTCAGTCTTGGGTGAAATTGAATGTTGATGGGAATGTAAGACTACATGGAAAAATTGCAGGCTATGGTGCAGTTTTAAGGAATCAGGTCGGTTAAGTATTGTGGACTCTAAGTGGGATCTTGCCTTTTTGCTAGGTGATAGAAGCTGAGCTGCTATGTTTAAAGTTTGGAGTTTCTAATTTAGGGGAAGCTGACTCCCATGTGATTATTGAAAGTGACTCCTTGAATGTAAGAAAATGGTGCAATGTCTTGTTCACCGTTCCTTGGAAATTTGTGGATAGTTTTTTGAAATCCTCTTGAAGCTCAGAAGGGGATCCATGATAGTTATGCATTCCAACAGAGCGTGCAGCTCGCTCGCTGACGCCCTTGCAAAGGAAGCTACTATGCTTTCCCTTCTCCAGTCGCCTTGACTTCTTATTACCATCCTTATTTCTCTTCTTTTTTTCTCTTTGGTTTTCCTGCTGCTTTCTTCTTCTTTCTAACTTCCCTCTTTGTCCCTCTATCTTACTTTTCTCTTTCCTCTATCTCTTCCGGTACTTCTTAGACTAGTGTTTTTCTCTTTTATGTTGATTTCCAGAGGCTTTCTCAGCCTCATTGTAACTGTTCTTATATTTAATACAATATCCTACTTAACTTTTGAAAGTAGGACTGTGTGATAAAGCATAGTGTATATATTTCATTTTTTTTTTATTCTTACAACGGCAAGATCACTTATAATGTCCAATTACAAACAAATTACTCTTGAAATAAATAAAATAAACAAAAAAATGGTTATCACTTGCTACCTCTTAAATAAAACTCTTTATTCAATAATAAAAAATTAGACTCACTGCGTCATAGGAATAAGAAAACATAACACAAATAAAAGTTTAAAGAGTAAAATTGCCGGAGTTTATCTTAACCGGGCTTAGTACGCCCCACACTGAATCTCCTCATTCCCATAGTGCTCAGGATCTATGATCCCTATCTTGATTTTTCTACTTATGGCAATATAGATTTCGATCTAGAACCAACTACATAAAGCTTCAATGCCTTAGTCTTACTCAAATCCTTTTTCTTGATCTTTAGAGAGATGAGAGATAAAAATAAAAAAGAGGGAGAGATCTACTAGCTAAGGGATACTCCCATTTGCTACCCACAAATCAAGAACCAACTCAAGCTAGGGTTGTGCCCCTTAAAAACCCGAGAGAGATATATACTAAGTAGGGGCGTGCCCCTTAGGTTTACTTGAGAGAGAGAGAGATATTATTGGGTTGAGGCGTTTCCCTTAGGTTTTCTTGAGAGAGAGAGATATTATAGGGTTGGGGCATGCCCCTCTTGTCAACTTAGGAAAAGAGAGATAGAAACCCTAAGTTGCGGCATGCCCTCTTTAGGTAGATCTTTTGAGAGAGAGACATTGAGAGAGAAGAGAGACAAGGAATAGAGATTTGGTAAAGCAAGATATTCTCTTTTATAGGTTTTTTATGTCTTAAGGTATGCCATCTTTGGTGAGATCAAATCTTGATCGTCGATCTAAAAAGACTTGTGGGGTGAGAGATGTGAGTCATCCATTCATTTGATCAACCATCAAGATTCAAAGGAAGGTGTTGGAATCTTATCTTCCATTTTTTAAACCTATTCCCATCAAATATTTAGATAAAGAAAATAGCTTTCATACTTTCTCATTTAGTAAATATCCATTCATTATTTATTGAATCAAGCAATCTTCACAAGACTTTATAAAATGTCAAAATTTGACTTCATTGTGCAAGTTGGCTTTATCTAAAATTAAAAAACCAATTAACATGAGATAACTATCACCTTATTTGGTGATATAGTAATCCCTATGGGTGAGGTGTGCCGCCCTTTGGTGGCCTCTCATGGGCCCCACCCAATAACCTATATTTTATAGAGGGTCCCACATAATTCTAGAAAATATAAAATTTGATTTTTATAATTTAAATTTCTTAGTTTATTTAAAGCATTTGAAAATGATTTTTTTTAATTTATAAATCCAAATGACAAAATTAAAATACCAGTAGATTTACAAAAATTCAAATAAACACTCTAAAAATCATATAACAAAAAACTAATTAAGATTAATTAATTTTTATGGGAAATGGATCCGTCTAGGTCTAGGAATTTATCAATACACTGGAGCACTCCACTTTCAATTGCGGACCACGATGCACCTAACTTTCTCCAACTGACCTAGCAGTTTTCATGACCCACAGTCCACTGTAGGGGTTCATGATTGGACCACCAAAATCAGCTAATAGACTAAAAGATGCAATCCCAGTTTATGGATTTCAGGTTCTCCCATTGAGACAAAAACCATGGTCTCCCAGACCATGATGCAACTACGATTCAATGGTGCGTTAGGGTAATCTCTCGTACATGTACATGCTTCGCCCTCAATGGTGGATCACTATCTCAATACGACTATCTTTATACATACCATGTGATGATACAACGATGAAGTTTTAGCCATGTCTGTAAAGGCTATTCATCCATAAAGTTCACATAGTCCCTCGGTTCTCATCCGGGCATACTTCGACCTCATCAATGGCTAACCCACTAAACCCTTTTAAGTTTCATCTTTATGCAAGTACCTTGGGATTTTCCAACTTGGTTGGCTTAGTATGTCGAGTCTAGTTCGAGCAACGACAAATAACATTTTCCTAGTATGATCCATAAGAGGACCATAATCCCACGGAGTTTATGCTTCATTTATTTAAAATGTTTTTATACAATCTCTCATAAGGCCTTTAAAGGCTACATAAACCCAATAACCTTGTCAAAAAATATTATGTAATATATTCTTAATATATATATATATATATATATAATTAACAGCTTAATATTTGTATTTCTTTGTGTAAGTATTAGTTTAAGACATGTATGGCTTTTGTATGCTTATGCTTATATATATAATTACCAGCTTAATATTTATATTTCTTTGTGTAAGTATTAGTTTAAGACTTGCATGGCTTTTGTATGCTTATGCTTCTGGCTTACTATTATGCTTCCGATTTATTATTAGATTGTGCGTGTGCTCTATATATTGCGGTCCTGTCTGTATTTCTGTCCTTACCCTCTATCTTTTTATCCTCTATGGTGTCAAAGCCAAGTTTGATAACAGTGGTAAACTGTACAAAACAATCCTCAAGGACTAGTATTACAGTAAGGCTCCAAAGTCGCAATGACCCGAAAATCACTATCAAGTCAGGAAGGCGCGTGAAAGCATAGGGACTGTTTCCTGTTGACTTGGATTGAAATTGTGATATTACTCCTATCGCAAATTTTCTCAGAACCCTATTTAGTCTAATATTTTACGTGTTAATAATAAGGAAGAAATAATTATAGATAATATAAAAAAACAAATTAAAAAATGGAATATCCCCAAGGTTCCAGTTCATGATGTTTATAAAAAATAAACTTTTGATTTTAAAAGTGATTTTTCAATTAAAACAATTGAAAAAACTATATCCGTTATGGAAACCCAAGACAGTTTCCAACTTCTATTTAATAGAATGATAGAAGAGCATATAAAGAAAAAATTTAACTACTTTCATATTGGATTGGTTCAAGTGGCAATCAGGCCATTAACTAGAACGTGGTTAAATAACTCTGTCCTACTTTGTCTTAGAGATAATAGGTATAGAAGATTGACTGATTCTCTGTTAGGGATTCTTGAATCAAGCTTATACAATGACCCTATTTATTTTAACTGTTTTCCAAACTTTTATGTGGCTCTTTCAGATCCAAATCTCTTAGAGATTTTAACTCTAAACCTGAAGGCCCAAGGGTTTGATATTTTTCCAGGATCACAAAACGTTGTTTTTGTTTATAGGATTTGTTATAAGGTCATGAATACCTTATGTCTTAATGCTAGACAAAGGGATACAAAGGGATAAACCCTGTTTTTCAAAACAAATATTGAAAAATCTAATCTAGTGATGCCTAAAACGGTATCATGGAACTAGATTACTTTATCGGATAGGTGGTCTCTCCATTCTGAAACTCAACTAAGGACATTAAAAAATAGGGAATCTGAGCAAATAGTTGAATACCCTGATGGTGAAATTGAAATACAATTCCCATTATAGAGGATAAAAAGATAGAGGATAAGGATGGAAACATGGACAGGAACACAATATATAGAGCACACGTACAATCTAATAGTAAACCGGAAGCATAATAATAAATTAGAAGCATAAGCATACAAAAGCTATACAAGTCTTAAACTGACACTTACACAAAGCAATACAAATAATAAGCTGCTACTTACGTATTACAATTGTAGAGGTGGAGAAGAAAGCCCAACACAGCACCAGACATACAAGACTTGTACAAGGACAAAGGCAGAAAAGTGAAAACTAAGAGAGAGAGAGAGAGAGAGAGAGAGAGAGAGAGAGAGAGAGAGAGAGAGAGAGAGAGAGACGACGTACGTACGTACTACGTACGTACGTACGTACGTACGTACGTACGTACGTACGTACGTACGTACGTTACGTTACGTTACGTTAGTTACGTTAAGTTAGTTAAGTTACGTTAGTACGTAGTAGTACGTAGTACGTAGTAGTAGTACGTAGTAGTACGTAGTAGT
>NW_006497498.1:1145781-1178287 GCF_000471905.2 Amborella trichopoda
CTCTCTCTCTCTCTATATATATATATATATATATATATATATATATATATATATGTTTTGACTATTTATGCGGTATGTTGATGCAAAAATAAATCACCGCGTGGTAGTTGTTGTCGATGTGAATCACAAAACCGAACTACATTCCCAAAGAAGTGAAAAGGCCCAATTTTTTGGATTTTTAAAAGGGCCATACACCCCCTAAATGAATGAAGAGAGGAAATAAATCTAAATGGTGGCTCATTGAGTGCAATGCAAGGGGACAACTAGTCAAATAAGCTCTCGACATGACAATTAAGTCTTAGAAATCACCAGAATTAGATAGATTTGGCGATCAAGTCCAAAATTGGTATATCCCCATGAGATGGAGAAAAAATGAGGAAATTCTGAGCTAGTTACATGGTTAAACTGGTGAAAGGACCTTCTAGAATGGAGTATGCTCAACCTTGGTCAAACCTGCTCCAAACAACCATATGAGGTTTCTAAATTTCAATTTAAGGTACCCTGAAGCCATCCTACAAAAATTAGGTCAATTCAATATCAGATGTCCAAGATATAAGCCTACGAAGTTGAAGGTAACATAAGGTGTACAATCTAGGCCTAAATCAAACCCAAAATTTACAAAGGAACCCCAAGACATATATGGACAAATAGTCTAAATTTTTTATAAAAGAAAGACACTATTGGCTCATTTGGCTTCATGGGTTAACAAACCCAAATTTTGAATCAAAACCTTATTAATGCAAAACCTTGGATATGTTAAAACCTGGTTACTAAAACAAAACTATTTGGATGGCTTTGAATGGTACCCAGATTATACAAATTTCATGTTTGTATCATCTTTTATATTTACTATTATGGGTCGTTTGATATGCATGAAAGTTTGACATAAAAATAATTACAAGAAAAATATTTCCATGTGCATATATAGTGTTATCTTCATTAGATTAACAATTATAAAAAATGAAAAAGTGATTTTGAATTTGTCAAGACCTAGATCTTGAACTTCACTAAATGGACGGTCGAGATTCATTGTTGGAGGGTACTAATTTTGACCATATCTAAGGTGCAAATTGAAAAAAAAAATTTCTGTAGGATTGATTATGAGGATGAAGATAATGTGTGTGCAAAATTTATGGTCATAAAAATGCCAAAAACATGATTTTCTAGAAGTGTGGTTGCATTATACTATGATAAAACCATTGTAAGAAATCATTGCCCTAAGCTTTGAATATTTCGATTTATCATGTTTTGAATGTCTTCTGGAATAATCGCCGGGGAAATAGCTTGAGAGGCTACAATAAGGTTGACCATTAGGAAAGACTAGAGGAATTGGAGGTCGTGAGGTTTGAGCTATGGGAGGACGTAGAGGTCTTTGCTCTTTTTCTTCAAATTGAGGTTCAAGGGGCGAATTTGCTTCATGAGGCGAAGATGCCCCGTTTGGTCGAGTGTTTTGTAGCCCTTTAATCCTGCCCAAAATATGGTTCAGGGTTTCATTAAAGCATGCCATCAGGTCTTCAGGCCATCATCATCTTTACTAACTACCATCACATATGCTCGTTCTTCAAAGCTGAGTGACTCAGGGGTAGGAGTAGTCCTGGTTCGCTTTGTGGCCCTATCTAGCAATCCTGACAATAAGGGTTCAAATTGCTTCGATTGGATATGCGATTGCCTTGATGATGGGACGACTATCGGCTCTTGACGGCCTTGGGGTTGGAGCTCATGCAAATATGGTGCGAGACAGCCTTGGGGCCATGGCTCAATCGAATAAGCTCGTGACGGCCTTGGCGCCACATTTCCTTTTGTTGCGGCTCAATACAACATTGGGACTGTGGTTCTTACAACTCAGGTTCATCTTCTCAAACATCAACAATTGAGCAGTGAACGATACCGCTCATTCTTGATTCTATCGTAGATTGTAATGGGTAGAACGAGTTTTTCTTTAATAAGTATTTCAAGGTGGAAGACTCCAACTTCTTTCTTATGAGCGACACTTTCATGCCTTTTTGCTACTTGACTCCTAAGCTCTAGTAAACGTGCTCCCAGAACTAGAATTGGGTGTGGTATCCTACTTGATGGACTTGTCTCAAGGAGACTAGAGTAAACTCAATGGATTCAGGTAAGGCATGGTGCCCCAGGAGTAAGGAGCTCGGGGTCGTCCTTGGTAGTTTAGTTTTGTTTGAAGAAGGGAGGGGCTGCTCCATCGGCTTTGGGGGTGTAATTTCACCTCGAGTCCAACCTCGAGGGCTGGCTCGAACATGTGAAGTAGAAGGATTTGACAAGAGTTTACTCGAAGGGAACTTCTTTTAGTACCATGTTGTCATGTTTCTTGGGGTAGAAGAGGGCATGTATTGTTGGCCCTTCCCCTTGAAGCCAGACATAGCATTGGACTTGCATGTGTGTGTGCGATCCATAAAAGTATTGGAGTTGGCTTGGGAGCCAACCCTTAGTGAAGCGAGAGGTCCGACATTTGGAATACCGACCTTTGCAGTTGGAATGGGCTTAGGACCACTTTGATTTGCAGGCATGTGCATATTTGTTTGTGACCTTTAACTAAGTCGCGGGTTGTGTGCTCTTTGGGTTGCAACATTTGAGCTGCCTCGAGCCAGGTGAGTATTATGCAGTGCAATGCGAGGGGATTCCGGGTCCCAAGAGATCCAAACCATGTGAAGTGACTATGGTTAGCTTTTGCTTTCCCTGATTTATCATTGCAATGACTGAGCCATTAGTGGTGACGTGAGTGAGAGTGTGTCGAATGGCTTTGAAGCCTTACGAGTTAGATGATCTGACGATTGAACCGTCGGCATGAAGTGTGTAAGGCATCATACCAAGATGAGCAATACTCGTGTGGAGTGGAGATGGCGTGACCTTAGGGTTACCCACTGAAGCAATGGTCTTAATAGAGCCAGTTGCAAGAGAAGAAGGAACATATTTAGAACCATTCTTGAGCTTAGGACTGGTGGAGGGTCCACTAATAACAATGTGGGTATGAAGGGTGGCGGTTTTAGAACTTTTGATGCAGTTGACACCAATGGACTTGCCATTAATGCTGATAGAGAGGGAGCAAGGGGTTTGAGGCCCTTTTCCTGAGTTTTCCTAGGCTTGAGCTCGGTTGTGAAGGTCTGAGAGACCATTCAACAGATAAATGAGAGTAGTGGATTGATGAATCCTACTTCCCATGGGTAAGTTCACAAATGTGAGGATGTTGAAATCCCCAATCCGGATGAGAGAGGAGTAAGTGGACTCCATAGCAGTTTTTAAGTGAGAGTGAAGTGAGATGTTAGTTTGAGAGCAGACCAAACCAACTATAGGGTGGCATGTCCCCAGTGGAGTCGCCAGTTAGTCGGGCCTAGATTTACCTCGCTCGGGCTCCCTTGGGGACCTAGGATTGATGAACCCCCTCTTGGACAACAGCTTGATCCGGGCACACGTTTGCACCCCGCGTGCAAATAGGTATATCCAACAGTGAGTGGATTTTAAAGCTATAAAGGGGTGGACTTGAACACCTACCTGACCGCGGTTAAGTTCGTGGGACATGTTTGGGCCGTAGCCCTCTTAGATCAATGACGAAAGCCCTCTGGTTGTCCAACAGTACGGTTTGAATTTGGCCCCCTCTAAAATCAACACTTCACTCGGACTCTCACATAAAGACTGCTAATAAAATCCAATTATACTAAACTCCTCTTTAATGTGCTTATAGGTTAGTGGTTCTAGTTTTGGGGGTAGAGTGATATGAAAAATAGGTAAGAAAGAGAAGAAAGAAAAGAATAAGAGTAGGTCAATGAGAGCTTAGTTTAGAGATAAGATGAAGAAGAAGAAGTGAAGGGATGACCCGAGAAATGGGCAGCCTCTCAGCGTAACCTCTCCTAAGTGGTATTACTAGAGACAAGGGAAAACACCAGATTCAAATCCTTGATACCCAAAGGATTTAAAAAGCCGAGCTACAAGACTTGGCCCGTAAGTATGTCACTAATCGAAAGAGCCCCCTAAGAGTGATCCAGAGAGAGAAGAGAAGAGAGTGAAAGAGATAGAAATCCCTCACAACTCGAACACTGTGTGACTTGGCGGTTAGACTAGTTCAAGGGTCAAAACTTTTAGAAAAGTGTCTCAAGAGGACCCCAGCTCGAGTGACTGAGCGCAAGTGAATCTGTGTCTCCTACAACTCAACAACACTATGTGAACTGGTGGTTAGAGCAACAATCCGAGAGTTAGAACCCTAAGGCACTATATCAGGAAGACCCCGACTCGAGTACTCAAGGGTGAGAAAAGAGATGAGTAAAGAGAGAGAATAAAGAAATGATGAAATAAAAATAAAATAAAATGAGTGAATGAGAGATGAGGATATGAGTTAGAGAGAGAAGTATTAGAGTGACAAAGAAAAAATTAAAGAGATTTAAAAGAAGGTGGACCTGCCTTTGGTGCGGGTCCGGGTGTCTTGGGGGTAGATTGAGGTGAAAGAGGGTGAGAGATGATGAGAGGAGACGTACCCACCTTAAGTGTGGGTCCAAGACTGTGTGATGAGAGAAGGTCGGAGAGAACGAAAGAGTGAGTAAGATAGAGAGAGAGATGGACCCGCCTATGGCACGGGTTCATCAATTGATGGGGCAGGGGAGAGTGAGAGATGGTAAGAGGGTAGAGAGAGGGAGCCAGACCCGCCTAGGGCATGGGTCCTTGCATTGGACGAGAAGGAGAGAGAGAGTAAGAGAGAAATGGAGAGAGGAAGAAGCTGGACCAGCCCTAGGTGTGGGTCTGTGGCTTTAGGTGAGAGAGAGGGAGAGAGTGAGCAAAGAGAGAGAGAGAAAGTGAACAAAGAGAGAGAGAGCAAAGAAAGAGAATGAGAAGGAGAAGAGAGAGAAAGAGAGGAGAGAGAAAAAAAGAGAAAGAAAGATAAGAGAGAGAAAGAGTGAGGAGAGAGAAAAAGAGAAAGAAACTAAAGAAAGAGAGAGAGAGAAAAAGAGATAAAGAGAGACAAGAGAGAGAACATAAAGGAGAGAGAGTGGATCTAGAATAGGCTTGAACTTAGGTGTGCCTTCAAGGGTTCCTTTGTATGCACTTTAGAGAGAGGTCTTGGTCCTAGTGGATTACAGTTAAGGTCTAGGCTTTAGGTGCATGGGCTTAAGTGGATTAGGGCAAGGTATGATGTATGGAAACTAGGGTGTATAGATACTAAAGTGTATGGTGTAGGTTAAGGTATGGGGAAACAAAGGGGTATGGGATAAGCTATGGTGTATGGAGTAGGGTGAGGTGTAGGAAAGCTAAGGTAGGGCATAGGGTGTATAAAGTAGGATAGGCTGTAGGAAAACTAAGGTAGGGTATAGGGTTTATGGATTAGGATTGGGTTAGAAGTCCTAGGGAAATGGAATTTTGAGGTTCTAGGGAGTGAGAGGTACCAAGGGCATTTTCTCCCTTTCGGAATTGTTTCTCTCTCATGTCTCCTTGAGTCTTGGGTTTGGGATAGAAGCAAAAGAAGAAGCCTAAGCTCTTAGAATTCTCAAGTTCTTCTCACTCATTTTCAAAACTCTCAAGTGAACTCGGTGAGAGGCAAAGGAAAGTCATCCTTAGGGCAAGTTGAGTTGAGGTTGCGAAAATTAATGCACGCTTATCTGATCGTTCTTCTTTTTGACTGGTATAATATTAGCAAGCCATTTAGGGTATAAGACTTCCCTAATAAACCGTCTGTAACTAATTTGTTAACCTCGACCTCAATCTGGGTGCTGTATCCAAATGGAACTTCCTCTGAGGCTGCTTCACCTGCTTGATGTGAGGATCGACGACGAGCTTATGAGTTGCCATAGCGGGGTCCAACCCGGGCATTTCATGGTAATTCCATGCAAAGATGTCTCGATTGATATGGACGAAGTCAATGTACTGCTCCCTTTCTTCTAGTTTCAAAGGCGAACTCAAAAAGGTAGATCTATGATCTCCTTCTTCACCCAACTCGACTTCTATCTGCTCGTCGATTGTGGCCTATCCTTCGTCCTCCAGTTGGCGAGGGGTAGGTTCCATCTCATCTTCTAAACCCGAACTCTGGCCATCATGGCTGCTTAAAGATGCCATAGCACATTGGACCGTCCATTTCCTTTTGGGCATATTCTTTGAGCCAGTCCTAAGAGTCAAGGTATACCCTAGCCCTTGAGTATTGAACTTCTTTCAAGATGCATTTTTGATTGCTTGAAAAGGTGATATCATCCATTTTCTGCCATTTAGGCCTTGATTGGTGGATGGGCCGTAATTCATACTTTTCATGATCCTGTGAGTTTGAGGGCTATAGAGGGACCATTGTCGCTCTGAAGCTTCATTTTTCAAGGGGTGAGGCTCAAATTCCTCCTGCCATCCTTCTTTGAATCTTGTCTTCAAGAGAGATTCGAGTGTCCTGTCTTTGGTCTGGTACGACATCTCTAGATCGACACTCATCGGAATTATGGTAGTGAGTGGATTAGCTCCTTCTTTGATCACTAAACCTTTGAAGGCTCTGATCAATGCTTTCCCAATCACATAATCTTCGTCAAAATCACTCACTCTCTGATTCCTTAATGGAGAGGGGCTCAAGATTTGCAAGACTATAGAATTTGGCATCTGCATAATGGGATTCTACCTTGGTGAACAGCTTTCGATTGACATAAACCGTATGCTGCGTCCCTTCATGGAAATATTTGAAGCATTGGTGCATAGTCAAGGGGATGACACCATTGTCATGCAACCATGGGCGCCTTAGCAACACATTGTAGGACGCCTCAGTTTCGATGACCTGAAATGTTACATAGACCTCGAGCTCACCAGTTCTGAGTTTCAATGTAATGCTATCGATAGCCTGTTGAGTAGCCTGGCTGAAACCTTGTATCACCATATGCCCTTCCTGCAAGTTCTGGACATCCATCCCTATGGATTTCAACGTTCTTAGGGGAGGTAGATTTACAGCTAATCCTGCATCGATCATTATCTAATCAGTGTGTATGCCATGTAAGGTCCCCTGCACCATCAAAGGGCGATTATGAGGTTTTGTCCCTAGTTGTAGATCTGTATCAGAAAAGGTGACTAGCATAACGCCAGGCATAAGTGCTGGGTCAAGTTCAACCTCATCCACTTCGGCCTAAAATTCTTCATGGGATGAGAGGGCTTGTATCAAAGCAGCCCAAAGTTCTTTTGAAAGCAAAAGGGCACCATAGATGCTTATGGTCTTAAATGAGAGGCCACATTGTAGTAACCAGTCTTTCCATATGCCGGCTTGTACCTCAGCCATAGGTGTCACCTCCTTAGGGGGAGTGACTTTGGGTGGTTTGATCTTTATAGTCTTCTTGCCAGATCTCAACTCTAGCTGTATAGCCTGGGGTTTGGATTCAGCCTCGACTACTCAAGTCACATTTGCAATTGTCCGTGGAGGGGATTTGTATGGTACATTTGACTCATGAAGATCATTTATCATTAGGAGTCTGGGCATGAAGTCTTTCAAAGTAGGAAGAGGTCGTATTGTTAAATGGGGGCCTCCGTTTCTTCCTTTCTCTATCTTCTTACCCCGGTTTGTAACATTTCAAGGTATAGGAGAAGTCTTCGCAGCTATGCTTTCACATTAAGGAGTTCAGTCATGTGGACAATCGTTTCTGTGTTGTTAAATCTCGTTAGGAATGCCTCATGCATTTGCTTCCATGTAAATATGGTCTCAAGAGGTAGTCGTGAGTACCAGGCGAAGGTTGGTCCTGATAGTAGCTACATAAATTGTCGCATCAGGAGGTTCCTATTACTAGCTGAGTCCACACATACTGAAGCAAAATGGGCCAAGTGTTGATGAGGGGAGCCTTACCTATCAAACTTTGCGAATTTGGGCCGTTGGTATCCCGCGGGATATGGCATTGCATCAACATACGCGGGGGTATCGTTTTCGATAGGTATCAAGGGTTTGTACCCATGGAATATGGAGTGATCGCAGCTTCTCCATCACCAAGTTTTGCACCATCTCCTCTGTTAAGGCAGTGTTAACTGGTGATTGAAGCAGCGTAGATGCGGGGTCTGATTGGTTCTCCATGGCTGGATGGAAGGACTGCTGTCCCGAAGGGCCACTGGGATTAGGAGTCTCTTTACTAGCTCTCAACCCCTTGAGTTCGGCTGTTTTCGCTCATAACTCTACGTATTTTTGGGCCAACATCGTCCTAAGGTGCTCCATGTCTGCAGTTTCAAGCGGGTCGATCGTCGCTCCCGTCATCAGCACACTTACGGCATGGCCTTGTTCAATAGGCCGAGTGGATTCATTATTCGAGACTGGTATAGTGAATTCAGGGAATTTGAAAGGGAAGGACAACAGAGGCACAAGGGAATCCTTCCGCGCCTTAAAACCACTGCGCGTGATGTACAAATTTTCAATTGCTAGATGACACCTTGCCTTCTTCGCAAGAGGTCCAGTACGTGGGAGCTCCTCATTAGGCAAGAGGTATGAGGCATCATCAAAACCCAGGGCGATCTTGCCTCTCGGGGTTTCTTCATCTTCTTCAGGCTTTTGGGTGATTGCCCTGATCATGTTACACGGCCAAATTTCGAGAATCTTGTCTCCTAAGTCGTGCGAGGTCTTCTTCCAAGTTAATCCCAATCCGCGGCCTTCCTGTAGTCATGAATGATGCCGATCTGCTCAAACGAATTCCTTTTTGGACTCCACCTTGGGGACATGGGAAGGCTTGTAATTGCCTTGCCTCAAATCATATTCTATTGTGGTAATTTGCGAATGCATAGTACAAACTCCTCACAATAACTTCTAGCCGCTAGGCGATAAGTATCACATGAGTCGAGCGAGTCAACTCCATAGGAATGTCTAACCGCATGTATCTGGGTTGCATACAACGATCTGGGCAGGTTAGCATTGTTCAGCGCATAGACAGCTGAGTTCGCAGACCATGAGAGCCACGCTTTTCTTGGGATATTACGAGCGATCGCGCCGCTGTTGGGCTTCGCTTGTAAACTCTGGTTGGGATAAGTCAAATTCACCCTGAAAATTTCTTTGCCCGGGATCAAATCCGCTTGAGGACGACATTTCCTTGTAGCCTGAAACTTCAAGGTTCTAACTTGGCTTCTTGCATTCCAGTTGTTGCTTTTTCAATACGCGGAACAGTCACAGCCTTAAAAAAAACAGCTTGACCCTGATTGGGGAGGCATATAGTGGAACCTCGATCATTCCCACCTGGAAGGATATCATTACTGCAGCCACGCTTACCTCTGATGACCTATAATTAATATAGGAGTTTGCTCGTCAGGGTAAATAGAAAATACATGAGAATAGAGTAGAAAAGATCATGAATCGTGACCTATCAAGAGAGAGTTTTGACTTTCTAGACACTATCAGAGATAAAAGGTAAATTACTCCCTAGTGGAGTTGTCAGAGATTTGGTCGCTCCAAAATGTGGATGTGTTAAAGGAAATACAAATGTTTAAATGAACGTTAGACTTTAGATGGAAAACCAGAGGACATCAAATTAGGGACCAAATTCACTCCTACACATCATATCAGAAACACATGCTTTATTATTTACACTAGGTACTAAGCAATACCAGAGGTTTAATCCTTTGTTACATTTACTTCCACTTTAAAGAATCAAAATAAGTTAAACACCTTTGATTCTGACTTTGAAACCTATACATCTGTTTCTAAAAAAGAAAATACATGCATGTCAAAAGGGAAAAGATAACGCTGAGGGCATATCAGCCTATACAATTGTAGGCAGGGACTTGTTATCCTTTGAGTCAGGTCTTCAAAAGGGTACGGGTCTCAAGCGAATCGTAGGAAATGATTATCACTCTCCTCGCATCTTGAATATTATTCTCTTCTCTAAACTATGTCTTCTCAAAAGTGAGACCTCCTCTTCAACCGAGGAGCATCCCTTTCTATAGCGCTAATTTAGGGATAATCATGCTTTTTGTTTCTTCGAATCTTCAACCTTCACTTTCATCTTGAGTTTATCTACTCATTTGAAGCATAAATCTTGCAGAGCGCGATCTTTATCTTCATACGTGGTTTACCATCTTGTGTTTACCTTTAGCTTACCTCTTGTATTTATCTTTTCATACTATTTATTGTTAAGCTAGTTTATGTTCATATATGCAATCGCTGGCACTTCTCGAACCTTCAAACCCCATGATTTTGCAGGAGCAGAATCAGAGATTCATCCTTATCTCAATGTTGATGGTAGTGGGTTGTAGCCACTTCCATTGTTCCAACTCAATCCATGCTAACCTTTTAAGGGTAATAAAGAAAAGAGCCTAGAGTTCAACGGAGTTGATTAAACGAGAGAATTCCTTGTTCTCGAAGAAACAATTCCTTCTTTACGAAAACCAATTGACCGTATAATCTGTAAAGCTTTTAAGGCTTTAACTACCGGACAATGATACTGATAGTGGATTAAGCCATCGTCGAACAGTTCAAGACTGTTGTTGAAACTGAGATGGTTTTAAGCCATCTCTGGGCAGCTTTAGACTGCCGTTGAGATTGCGATGGTTTTAAGCCATGTCTGGGCTGCTTTAGGCTGCCATTGAGACTGAGATGGTTTTAAGCCATCGCTGGGCAGCTTTAGACTGTCGTTGAAGCTGAGATAGTTTTAAACCATCTCTAAGCAGCTTTAGACTGCAGTTGAAGCGGAGATGGTTTTAAACCATCTCTGGGCAGCTTTAGACTGCTGTTGAGAATGAGATGGTTTTAAGCCATCTCTGAGTAGCTTTAGACGATCGTTGAGATTGAGATGGTCTTAAGCCATCTCTTGGCAGCTTTTAGAATGCCATTGAAATTGAGATGGTTTAAACCATCTCTGGGCAACTTTAGATTTCCGTTGAGACGATCCTTTGCCATTCTCAAAATCCATAGACTAAGCCATGCTCCGATCATGGCACACTTGCATGATGAGAACCATAACTATCCTCCGTCAGTTCGCTTCATGTTTTTCAAGTGGTCCATTCTTAGTGTTAGTGAATCAAGCTGAAATTTTAATATGTCGTTCTCCTCATCGAGGCAAATATTTTGACATATGGCACATCTTGAAACGATACGCAAGACAGTAGAAATCCTAGAGAGAAATTTGCCTGGAAAGTGCTTTATGCAGAATTTTGCATGCAAGATGTTTCCCTGCTCCAAGAGATGTTTCTCGGAGCCCCAAGATTGGATGACCCTGAAAATGGACCCATCTCAACCGTGACTCGAAGGGATTCGATTTGAGGTAAGATTTTCTCAATATGAAGGCTGGTAAGACATTGTACCAAATCTCGAAAGAAAGCATAGTTTTCCCATTGGTGGAAAACCATTTTTGGGTGACCTTCATAAATCATAAAGTGACCAACCGGAGTCCAAATTGAGGGATTTTTGTTGCATAAAAATCACAATGACTTACTCTTCGATTCTTGATAAATAAGAAGATCGATGATACGATGGATCGAGCTAGATCTAAGGAGAATTAATTCAAATTTGTGGGTTGGCCAGAATTTTGAAACCATAAGCAAAAATTTATTTCAAGATGCAAACCATATATCAAAATGATCGCCTCGAAATGATCTACGTTTATACAATAATAGATCATCTCAAACATCGCCAAATCGCAAGGGAGAAGCCCCCAAGCCATGTGGATGAGAAGAGAGAACACCTATTTGTTTTTTACATGATTTCCTAGGGTAGAATCGATCATTTTTCATAAAAATCTGAAAGTGCATTTTAATTTAAGTTAAAATCCTATTTTTAAGCAATTAGGTTAGTTTTTTAGTGTGCACCCTTGTTTAAGGGGCACCCCTATATAAGCAAATCTCTTGTATTTTGTAAAGGTACTTGAATGGTTGAGCATTTTAAGTCGTTAATTTGAAAGAAAGATTGAACTAAAAGTTTTTTGCTTGAACCAAGAGAGAAGAGAGATAAATATTTCCCCATTTGAGACAAGACACTTGAACCATACTCCCTAGCTCATCCAAACTATACACCCCTACACCTTAAACCATACTCCTTAGTTCACCCAAACCATACTCCCTAGCTCACCCAAACTATACACCCCTACACCCTAGACCATGCACCTTAGCTCACAAAACCATACTCCCTTGCTCACCCAAACCATACACCCTACACCCTAGACAATTCTTCCTAGCTCACCCCAAACCTCTACCTTAAACCTTACACCTCTCTCAAGAGCCTCCAAGAACCACTAGGATTCAACCTAGGTGCCGACCCCAAGGCATCGACTTTCTTCTACCTAGGTACCCACCTCTCTCTCTCTCTCTCTCAATTTCCTCTCTCTCTCCTCTCTCTCTCTTGCTCTCTCAGTTTCCCTCTCTCCCTTTCTCTCTCATGAACTGGCAGCTAAGCCGTCGATTCTCTCTCTCTCACGTACTGGAGGCTAGGCCATCGGTTCCCTCTCCCCCCTCTCTCATTCTCTCACGGACCGGCAACTAGACCGTCAGTTGACTCTCTTCCTCTCTTTGTTTCTCTCTCTTTCTCTTCCTAACTCTCTCTCACTCTCTATCTTTCTCTCCCTCTCTCTACCCTCCCCTCCTCATCTCTCCCTCCACTTCCTCCTCCACAACTTATTCTCTCTCTCACCTCCCTTCTCATCTTTCTCTCTTTTCCCTCTTCTCCTCTCCATTTCTTCTTCTCCTTGAGGAGGCTTACGCTTGAGGTTAAGCCCGAGCTTGTTACCAGAGCGGATCACGTCTCTTGACAAGTCTCCCGAGGGCCTTGCTTCTTCTCCATTCTCTTCTCACACTCTCCATTCTCTTACTCTTATCCTTTCTTCTTTTTCCATATTCTTCTCTCCTTCTCCTTGAGGATACTTGCGCTTGAGGTTAAGCACGGGCTTGATACCGGAGTGGATCACATCTTTGGACAAGTTCCTGAGGGCCTTGCTTCTTCTCCCTTTTCTTCTCACATTCTCATTTCTCTTACCCTTTCTTCTTTTTCCTTCTTCTTGTCCCCTTCTTCTTGAGGAGACTTGCGTTTGAGGTTAAGCCCGGGGATTATTAACAGTGCGGATCACATCTCTTGACAAGTCTCCCGAGGACCATGCTTCTTCCCCCTTATCTTCTCACTCTCACTTCTATCTCTCATCATAACAATCACTTAACCCACCCTTGCTCCTTTAGGAGACTTGCACTTGAGGTTAAGCCCGAGCTTGTTCTCGAAGACGATCACACTTCTTGACAAGTCTCTGGGGCATCTAGGCCTAGTGTCTAGTGCCTTTATTTCGCCGCTAGTATTACCTCCTAGGCGAGGTGACCCTAGAAGGTTAGCGAATTTAATTGAGTGGCTCCCCCTTGTTATCCTTCTCTCTTCTTCTCTTACCCCATCTTTCTCTCTCTTTTGCTTCTCTCTCTAAACCTAACATTCACTTAACCCCTGCTCCTTTAAGACACTTGTACTTGAGGTTAAGAGGATCACACTTCTTGATAAGTCTTCGAGGTATATAGGTCTAATGCCTTTTTTTTGCCATTGGTATTACGTCCTAGGGGAGGTGACATCAAAAGGTTAGCGAATTTAATTGAGTGGTTCTCCCTCTATCTTAACCGTTAACCCTAACCTCACGACTCTCAAACCCTCAATATAAAACCTCTTAAATCTCTCAAGACGAACCAAGGGTCATGAATCCCAACTCACTCAAATTGCACGTCTAAAGGTGAAGCACAAACTTAAGTGGTTGGGCTTAGATTTACCATCGCTCGGGCTCCCTCAGGGATTCGGGTTCGATGAACCCCATCTCAGACAACCGCTCGACCCTCACACGTGTGTGTGCTTCGAGTGCCACGTGCGGATAGATATTTCAACATTGAGAGGATTTTAAAGTAGTAAAGAGGTAGACTGGAATTCTTCCTCATCACGATTTGAGTTCGTGGAACACTTTCGGGCCGTAGCCCTCTTATATCAATTATGAAAGCCCTCCAACTGTCCAGCAATGCGATTTGAATTGGCCCCCCTAAAAAATCAATATCTCACTTGGACTCTCACTCAAATATTGTTGATAGAATCCGCTTATGGTAACCTCCTCTTAATACAAGTATGGCATAGTGGTTCTAGTCGAGTGATAGAGAAGAAGGAAAGATAGATAAGAAAGAGAAGAAAGAGAAGAATAAGAGTGAATTGATAGGGTCTTAGTTTAGAGGCAAAATGAAGAAGAAGAAGAAGAGATAGACGAAGTGAAGAGATGACCCAAGAATCGGGCAGCCTCTTGGCGTAACCTCTCCTACGAGGTATTACTGGAGACAAGAGAAAGCACCAAGCTCAAAGCCTTGGTACCCGAAGGGTTCGGGAAGTAGAGTCGAGAACTTAGCCCATGATTATGTCACTAACCCAAAGAGCCTCATAAAAAGTGATACAGGGAGAGAAGAGGATGAAAGAATGAGATAGAAATATGTCATAGCTCGAACACTATGTAACCCGGTGGTTAGAGTAGTTCAAGGGTTAAAAGTCTAAGAAAACTATCTCAGGAGGACCCCAGCCCGAGTGATCGAGCGCAAGAGAATCTGATTCTCTTACGACTCAAAACACTATATGAACTGATGGTTAGAGCAACAGTCCGAGAGTTAGAACCGTAAGAAAATCTCAGGAGGACCAGGACTCGAGTGATTAAGGGTGAGAGAAGAGATGAGTGAAGAAGTAATGAAGTGAGAGTGAGTGAATGAGGGTTGAGAAAAAGAGAGAATGAATGAGGGAGAGTTAAAAAGATGGATGACAGGTTGAGAGAGCTAGAGTGAGCGTAGATGAGAGAATGATAGGGGAGAATTAGAGGGATGAAGAGAGAAGGCAGACCCACTTGCCTATGGTGTGGGTCCTTGTTTAGGGGGTTGGAGAGATGATGAAAAGCGGAGAGATCAAGAGAGAGGAAGGACCCGTCTATGGCATGGGTTCGTGGCTTGAAGGGGAAGAGTGAGGGTGAGAGACAGAAGGATAGAGAGAGTGAGAGAGAGACAGGCCCGTCTTTGGCACAGGTCCGTCACTAGGGGGTGAGAAAGGGTGAGAGAGAGAGAGAAATAGAGAGATAGGGGGCGGACCCGCTAATGGAACGGATCCATAACCAAGCAAGTGAGAGAGGATGAGAAAGAGAAATAGAGAGAGAGGGGGGGTAGACCCGCTTATGGCACGGGTCTGTGACCTAGGCGAGTGAGAGAGAGAGTAAGAGAAAGAGAGGGAGAAGGAGACGGGCCCGCCCTAGGTGCGGATCCATGACTTTAGACAAGAGAGAGAGTGAGCAAAGGGAGAGAGAGAGAGAGAGAGAGAGAGAGAGAGAGAGATCAAAGAGAGAAAGAGAGGGTGGGAGCTCGGACCTGCCCTTGGTCCAAGTGGAAAGAGAGAGAAAATAAAGAGAGAGGGTGGAAGCTCGGACCTGCCCTTAGTCCAAGTGGAGAGAGAGAGAGAGCAAGAAAAGAGAGCAAGAGAAAGAAAAGGAGAGAGAGTAGACCTAAAGTGGACTTGGGCCTAAGTTTGCCTTTGAGGGTCCCTTTGTATGCACCTTAAAGAGAGGTCTTGATCTTGTAGGTTAAGGTTAGAGTCTCGGCTCTAGGTGTATGGACTTAGGTGGGTTGGGATAAGGTAAAATATATGGAAGCTAGGGTGTATGAAGGTTTTAAGTTGTATGGTAGCTAGGGTTTATAAGTACTAAGGTGTATGGAAGCTAGGGTGCATGGAGTAGGCTAGGGTATATGGAAGCTAGGGTGCATGAAGTAGGCTAGGGTATATGGAAGCTAGGGTGTATGGAGTGGGAGGGTGTATGGAGTGGGAGGTTGTATTGGGTAGGCTAGGGTGTATGAGGTAAGGAGTGTTGATTTTTAGGAAATTGGAAGTTTGGAATTCTAAGGAATGAGGGGTACCAAGGGTGTTTTCTCTCTAACAATTATTTTTCTCTCATCTCTCATTGAGTTTGGAATTGGGATCAAATCAAAAGAAGAAGCCTAAGCTCTTTGAATTCTCAAGCTCTTTCCATTGATTTCTAAAACTCATTTACAATTGACTTGGCTTTGTTTATATAGAGCATCCCCTAAACATGGGTGGATTCTCAAAAATCACAAGAATTGTTAGAAATTACATACTTAATGAATAAAAATAATAATCCCATTTTTGGAACTAATGATCAAAATACCCCTAAACACTTTCTATTAAATAACAAAACCATCCCTCCTTGAGAGGCCTTTTGCCATTGCTAAGCCTCAATAGCTTTTTCGGACATTTTCGATGGCAATTCGAGTGATCAAACGTATTAGAATCGATGCTTGGATCATTATGGACATTTTGATACCATTGATCATCTTGAAACGAAGTTTTAAGGAGGAACCCAAAATCCTACTAAGTCCATAAGCTTTTGATTCTTCGACCACCAATTTGGCACGATCCATGATGGTTTGGGACTTCATTTTGATAACAAGTTGAAGAGGATACTATCACGATCATTTTGTGATAAATGTTGTCTGTTTTAGTCTCCGTTTGAGTGCATTTCCAAATTGGGAAGGTCGTCAGAAAATAGGATTCCGGCTACCAAAAAATGTGCATTCTTTAACCTCAAAATTTGGTGTCATCTAACCTGTGATCATGCACAAAAACCATGTCAAACTGAAGCCCTTTGAAGCACGGTCGCAACGGACCTGTACTTTTGACGATCCGACATTGGGATCTCGAGCTATAGCCTCCCAAAAAAAGAGATCTCTCTTTTTAAAATATGAAATTTCAAGTTTCAAGGTCATCTTCTCTCTAAGAATTCTATCATTTCGGGCCAAGCCATGATACGTGCCATTTGTCAAAATGAGCGTATCAATGAGATCTAGCTCGTCTCCGAATTTGAGCATTATTGGACTCAAAATGGGCAAGTTATGAGCATTTGAAATTCATATCGAAATGAGAAAACGTAGTTTCTATAAATGGAAACTGGTTCACTGAGGCTACACCGCAACAGTGTAAAACCCACCCTTTTTTTGTAAGTTAGGCCCAAAATGGTCTTGGATGGTCCAATGGAGCCAAAATTTGGTATTTAGAGTTTTTTTAATATTCTAGATCCAATGACAATGTCTGGTACTCTTTTGAGACCCGAAAAATAGGGCTGTAGTTATAAGGTCCATTTTCAGCATGAGAGGATCTGGATTTAAAAATTGAGTTTCATCCTGATCTATTCAAAACTTGTCAGAACGTGATGAGACTTTATGGGTGTCCTTAAAGAATCTAAAAATACCCTCTAATGCAATTTAAGGCCATTCTGACACTTCCTCTAAGGTCACCCAATATCAGGCTTATTTCTAAAGTGTTCCCATGGTTTGGCGGTGTTTTTGGCACCTATGGGACCAGCTTACTACCGGCTATCTCCTTATATGTCCCGAGGATACAAATACATAAAAAATTACATATAAAAACTTTCTTTGCCAAATGCTACTCTTTGATAGAAGCAAGAAGTGCAACATTCGGAACAAAACTTGTCATAGTTCATCTTTCGAATCCTTACTTAGGCACTTTTATTGTCTCTCAAAAATATTTTTCTTCTCAATCATTAGCATCAACACCATCCTTGAGGGGGAGACCATGCCAAGGTTCTTCCCTGAGCGATGACTGAATTGAATTCTAATGATTAGGGGCCTTGTTTAAGGGCTTGATAAACCCAATACTGTTAGAATCCCTTTTATGGGGGAACATGATGACCGGGGGCCTTGCTTAAGGGCTTCCTCCCTAACTCAACAGTGTTTCCAACTGAGCTGGCTGGTGGGTGCCTTTGGGGCTTGATCCCAATCTAGTGGTATTTTTTATTCCAATAATCGGGAGCCTTGTTTAAGGGCTTGGAACTCAGTATTATCAAAATCCAAGTATGTATGGAGGTCGGGGGTCTTGCTAGGAGGCTTCCTTTCCTTATTCATCAGATTTTTCTTGAAAGGCTAGTGGCGGTGGCCTTTGGAGGGCTTTGTTCCCATTTTATATTGAGCCTTTGATTTGTCTATTTTGCTTAAGATAGACAATTGAGGGGAAGCCCTTAATAGGGCGTATGAACTGCTTCACCAGGATTTGGACTAATGGCACAGGGGGTGTCTCTTTGGCGGCTTACAACCAATATACCGGGCTTAGTCAAGGGCTTTTTGGTGGCCATCCTGGAAGTCTAAACCTTTTGGCAACTGGGGCCTTAGTAAGACGGTCTCTTTCGGGCTTGAACCCCGATCATACTGGTCTTAGTCGAGGGCTTTTTAGTGGCCATCCCGAAGTCTAAACCTGTCAGTAGATGGGAATCTTGATAAGACGGTTACCCTTAGAACCGGGGTATCGATCCATGCTAGGCAATCCATTGCCTTATAGGAACTTCTATCTCGAATTGTCGACATGCTCTTCTTATTTTTGGTCGACGTGTTGGACTGGAGAATCTCTTAAGCAAGTGACTGACTTGACTTGTCATCTTGATGATTTTTCTGATCTTCAGGAGCCCTTTGGTGACTGACCCAAGTCATTGGATTTTCTTAAGCTCCTTTTTTTGTTTAAGTGGTAAGGTACCCTGTGACGGGTATTGATTCCTAAACAAGCTGAAAGCCACATAAGAGAGTGAGCGTTGCATCATCCTATTTATTAGTCCAGGCGCCCTTTTGGGTTTTCACCTGAACTGGATAGAAGTGGCGCCGCAAAACGGTTTTCACGAACTTCCTTTTTTTATTGAGTCTCTTTTACCCGTGACTTCGAGGTCATGTCCACCTTTTTATTTCCATTTTTACTCATGGAACCCTTTTGGGTTTTCATCATGCCTAGTTTTCTATTTTAGAACACTTTTACTCATGGTTTCATGGCCACGCCCATCTTTCATTTTTACTCATGGTGCCCTTTCGTGTTTTCACCATGCCCAGTTTTCTTTTTGACCATTTTACCTATAGCTTCGTGGCTATGTCCACTTGAAGCTCACTCTTGCTCATGATGATCCTCGTCGAATGCTCATCATGCTCGAGGGGCTTTCTACGTGATCTAAGAGGGCTCATGCGCTAAGGCATGTCCTTCCCCACCATGTAAAGTAAGCCTTTCTTCACAAATCTTTCTTTTGTTAGTTCGAACTGCACATACAACACCGCCCAACCCTAATCTTAGCGGGCACTAGGGTCGCCCTCACGTGCACATGCGTGTGAACCCTAGGGGCATAATACACGCTTTCCTTCTCTCTTTCCAGAGGAAGCACTGTGGTTTTTAAGAAAGGTTCTCGCCCATCACAAGGTGACCAAGACCAAGGGCCGACCAACTGGGGACGCCACCTCGAGGTTGGTCATGTTCGTTTACAAACACACTTCGTACTTAACACGCACTTAAAAATGGACTTTGATTTGCTAAGCTCCAACGTCCAGGTCAGGGGTTTTATGGTCCCCACACCCTGGGGTTTGTCCTTCGGGAGTTAGGTTTCTCAACCTGCACCTCTCACTTTCCTACTACGAGATAGTCAAACCCGTCGTGCCCGTGCTCCGGCCAAATCTAAGTTGGAAGGGACCCCCAGGTCCCTCACTCTCCATCTCTCGACACCAATGGCCAAGCCTCGTCGCCACATGCATTGGTGGCTCGAAGGCCACCAATTTTCATGTGCACATCACCACTGGCGGTTCACCTGCCAGTCTTCACTCTAAGGGTAGCCCAAAGGCCACCCCTTTACATTTGCTCTCCGCTATAGGCAGCCCAGCTATCATTGCTTATGTGGGCAGCTAAAAGGCCACCCCCCACAATCTCCACATGTGTGCCGATAGGCTTTCCCAACAATACCCCTCACATACATCATACCGGTGGCTATGCTGCTGGCCCCTCACATTCGGTTGGGCACAAGGCCACCCCCTCCACACTCTCACTCACTACACTGATGGCCTAGCCCCCGGTCCCTTTATCACCACTAGGCAGCTGGTCTCCCATATAAGGGCGGCCCTAAGGTCCTCCCCACTCATCCACTCACTCGGACCAGCAGCCTAGCCACCAGTCCCACACTTTGGGGCAACCCAAAAGCTACCTTGACTCACTCTTACTCACCGGGCCTCTCAGGATCCAGACTCACACCCAAGGGTGGCCCGAATGGCATTCAACTTGCACCACACCATTGGTGGTCTGCCCATCAATCATTCCACTTGGGGCAGCCCAAAGGCTGCACCCCATCGTACACACATGCACATGCTCAAAACAGCCCCTGGTTCTAAGGGCAAAAGTAGGCGACTTAAGCATGCCCACTTCCATAACCCTTCCACTCACTCAGCCTCCACCCCCACTTTGAGGCTAAGGGTGTCTGGTCCTAGGTGCATCGTTGTGCACCCTCCCATCCTGACTCTACTTGGGGCTCCACCCCTGAGAGTGGCAATGATGGGGTATGGGATAACACGTGCAGGTGTTGCTACGGTTCAAGACGGTTGTCACACAACTGGATTTTTGCCAGACCCAAACTAGGGGAAGGCGAAAAGAGGTATGAAGACGCCTGATCACCCGTGCATTAAGACTTGGGATCCGGATGTCCCCGTGCATAGAAGGGATTACATAAACCCATCACTGCTTGTTACTCGAAGACTTTCCCTTTGAGCTACCCTTCTAGCATCTCCCCCAATGTATCATATGTACAAATTCCTCAAGGGAAGAGCTCGGGGCAAAATATCCCTTTCAAGAAAAGTTGGACAACCTCTTTGTCCCTCAATCAAATGCATGCTACTCAAAACAGTCGTGACACCTCCTACCCCAGGCTATCATACTTTGCCTTAACTTATGGACTTCTACCTAAGCTGTCTAAGAAGGGCCAACTGTCTCAAATCTTGGTCCCAATTACAGTTCTAAGAATGTGTTTAATAGAGTTTGAGAATCAAGAAGGGTTTGAAGATTCCCCTAGCAAGACAAAGGGTGCCAACATTGGCCGAACTAGTAAACCTCTTGAAGAAAAACCCATTCTACTCGTTGCAGGTGGCAATAGGTCAAAAATTAAAGGGTAAAGCCCAATGCTTGAACATTGAAGTCCGTGAGGACTGCCCAACCACCAAGTACCACGGTCCTAATACCATCAAGAACTGGCTCTTTCACGGTCTCAAGACCATCAAGAATGGATCCCCTTGTAGTCTCAAGACTGTCAAGCACCGACTCAGCTTAGCCACTATCCCATCGAGAGCCGGTGTTAACCCAATAACTAAGGAGAGACCAAACTCAGTTGGGGCATCCCTAGCCCCTTCTATCTGGGCTCCCAATGTCATGATTTTCAATCAGGCCAGTGACTAGCCCAGGGACCCAATAACCCGCATTGCGGAGATCCTTAACCAGATCGTGGAAAGGCTCAAAGGAGTAGAAAATGCCAGACTCCTGTGCCATCCTCTCATAAAGGGGGCATCTCACCCCTCATGATACCATCTTTGAAAGAGGTACGAAGACCACCACCTCCTCCAACGGCACAAACTCCTCCCCTTCGTGACACTCGAGCCATGCAAATTCCTCAAGTTGCCTCACCCACAATCACTCAAGAGGATATCCAAACGATGATAAATTGAAGCCTTTGGGGCATGCAGGTCTCCAAGATGCAAGAAACGACATCATGTAGGAAGCTGTATCCAGCCATTATTGATCAATTCCCATTTCTATCAACGTACCAAAAGGGAAGATTGCTAGTCTTCAACAGCACCAGATCACCCTAACATGTGGCACACTTTGTGTCAACGTACAAAGAGTCGGCATACGATAGTCGACAAGCACTACCTATTGTCTCATCCCATACATCTCGTCTCACAAGCTAATCCCATCAAATATATGAGGACATGACCTACCCTCGTAGGTTTTCAAGCTAGGTGGGACTTACTCCTTATGGAGTTCGATATTGTTGGGTGGATGTGGCCATTAAAGGCCTTACGAATGCTTGTAAAATGAAATGATATAGTAGAATATGAACTTAGTGGGAGTAGGGTCCCTCGTAGACCCTAATAAGCGAACAATGTTTGTTGATACCAATCTGTGCTTGACAGTCAAAGACATTCGGTTGGAAAAAACCCATATTACCTGAGCATAGAATATAAATCGATAAGGGTTCTAATGGGTCATCCCTTGATGAGGTCGGAGTATGTCCAGATGAGTGAGCTGAGGGATTGTGTGAACCTTGTGTGTGATGGTGACTTTCAGATACGAGAGTCAAAGCCTCATCCATGTACCATCACACGGCATACATATTGATAGACCGTTTCGAGAAAGCAAGCCACCTTTTAGGGTGAAGCATATGCATATCCGAGAGATTCCTTATGCACCATAGGAGTTGTAGTCGCATTAGGTCTAGGTGACTTTGACTCGTCTCTAGGGTAAGACCTGAAATCCACAAGTTGGGATTATGACCCATTGGCTCATCTTTGGTGACTCGCTAATGAGCCCTTACTTGGACTGTGGGTCATGAAAAATACTAGCTCGGTTTGATAAAGCAAGTGTGGTCTGTAGTCTACAGTGGAAGGTGGAGTGCCCCATGATTGTTGATTCAATTCCTAAACTATATGGATCTTTTTCCCCATCAAATTAATTTAATTGTGTTTGTTTTATGATGGAAATTATTTTATCATTATTATTTATATTTTTAGGAACTCCTGGATATTTTATTTATAATTTTTAAATTTATAATATTAATATTTATTTTACAATGATTTAAATATTCAAATAATATTTTAAAATCATTTTATTAATTTTAAATATATAAAAATATCATGGGGGCCTATTGTGCACATGAGCCCACCATATTTCTAGGAGATGGAGCCCATGAGTGCCTCCCTTAGGTGGCACGCCCCACCTTTTATTCTCTTTCTTATTTTTTAGTGATATGGCATGTTGCCATATAGTTGGAAGATATTGACTAAATATTGACTTGATATATCTTTGAAAGATTTTGTAGAAAGTTTGAGTAGACTTATGCTATTTTATGGTATGAACAATATTTTGATTAGATTTAATTTATGTAATTTCTTTTGATGTGAAAATGGTTTAGGAAAGGGGGATAAAAGTTTTAGCACATTCCATAATGTTGATGGTCGATCTATAGAATGGATGACTCAAATATCTCACCCCACAAGTCACTCAAGATCAATGGTTCATATTCAATCTCACAAGAATAGGCAAGTCAAGGAAAACCTTAAGAAACCCTAATCATGTGCAAAGCCTATAAAAAATAGGTTGTCTCTATCAAAAATCTCTATACCTTATCTCCTATACCTAATTCTCATCTTTCTCTCTCATATCCGACTGCCCTATTTAGAATTTCTCCCTCTCTCACTATTTAACAAAGTTTCTCTCTTTCATGAAAGCCCAAAAGGTGGTACGCCCCACTCTCCCATCTTTGAGATCTCTCTCTTTCCCAGGTTGTGAAAGAACCTAAAGGGTTTAGGCTATGAAATTCTTCTCTCTCCCTTTTCTCAACTATAGATTTATGGCTAAGGATTTTAGGGTATAGAAAAAAGAGAATCCATCACTCTCAAACTAAGTTGCTAACGGAATTCACCTAGGGTTTGAGTTTGAGATCAAAGGGGTTCATGTTCTATTGGTGTGGCTTAGCCTAAACTTTCTTTCTCGGTTGAGATTGAAGGTTGATCATTGATCCCACGCCACCAGATGGTGGTGACATGGTGTGGGGTGTAATAAGTCCGGTTGAGATACTCTCTGGCACTCTCTTTTATTTCTTGTCATATTTAATTATATTGTCTTTATATTCTCAAGCATAAGAATTGTGGATATTTTTTTTGTTTAAAGAAAATTAGTTTAATGGCATCAAGATTTTTAAGATCTTGAATTTGTTAGTTTAATTTTCTTTGAAGCAAGACTTATTTTAATAATATTACTTATAAGTGAACTTTGCCAAAAGAAAAGAAAAAGGGATAAAAATAAGAAAAATAAAAAAATATATTCCCTAACAAGATCGCATTATTATTTCTTTCATTGGTATCAGAGCTATTGATACTTGATGCCATTAGTTATCTTGTAACTTTACTGACTCTAGATCAAGCTTTAGAATGAGATATTAGAAAGCTAATGATCGTTGTGGCCATGTAATACACCCCGGTTAAAGAGTTATTGGAATATTCAAACATTGAAAAAGCACTCTGCATAATGGGTATTCTGAGCTATTTTGGATATGTGATATGAAGAAGATAATGATGTAGTTTTCTATTGCATAATACAGTGATATTGTGTGTATTTGAGATTAGGATCTACCTGCAAAATTTTAGTGGGAGATCCTAAGGGAATTAAGAGTTATGGAATCATAATGAAGGGTGTCAATTCTGACCCTGCAAAATCTAGGAACTGTCTATTGAGTTTCGTGAATTTTCCCACCAATCATATGACTTTATTTCTTGTTAAAATTTTAATATGACTCATAAAATTGAGTGTACTTTCAAACAAAATGAAATTTCATTAAAAAATCCTTGTGGTTTGAAAGATATGATCAGTTTATTGAAGGGTGCGCAAGTGTTATTTTCTACAATGAAAACTATTTCCATGACTTGGAAGTCATGATTTTATTTATATTCTTAACAGAATGTTTTATGGCCCACACTAAGTTTTTAAACTTTCATTCTGAGTCTAGTTTCGAATAAAATTTATTTGAGAGAGAAATATCTATGGGAAGATAGGAATAAAAATTTTGAATTGAAGAGAGGTCATCATGTATTTTCTGCAATCAGGTATGTTCTTCATCGACATATGAATAACTATATTTATCAAACCTACTTAACATAGTGATATAAGGCTTGTAAAAATCTGTGTTATTATTATATGTCTACTTTTAAACAAAATTGTTTTAAATGGGAAACTCCATGAGGGTAGAGAGAAAAGATAATTTTACTAGATAGTGTTCATCTTGGAATTCTGCCGTATGATTTAATTAGCGATGTGAATGTCACTTATTTATTTATTTAAATAAAATATTATTTTGGGATTCACACTATGATGTTATGATTTGGTCTTGAGTCTAGTTTTCAACACAAAATATTTCATAAAGAAATTATTTGAGGACTGAGAGATATAATTTTTTATTGAGATGTGCTCAACCTGGATTTCTGCTTTAAAAATGTCATTGTGACGTAAATGTCACTAAAATGAAGACTCATTAAATGATATGATTTAGCGATGGAACTGAGCGCTATTTTATATTTTTGAGTCTTTTTTAATACTCAAAAGGAATCGGAGAGAAACTCTTTATGAGTTGAGAGATATTGTATTTTTATCATGGGATGCTCATGTTCAATTCTACAGTAAATTAAAAGATGTGGCATGTTATGACAAATCTTTGGATTCCTAATTATGAATACCTTTTTAGGGCTCATTTAAAAAGGTTTTATAGTGTGTCATGAGTATGGTTTATTCTAATAAAACTTCAGAGAGATGTAAATAGAGTTGGCGACATATGATGCTCTATATGAAGAGTTTTCGATCTGGGAATAGCAGAAAGAAGAAAAAACACAATATCTATAAAAGTACATTGGTTTCTTCAATATGAAGGGATACATAGATAGACTTGATGGTAGCAAAGAAACATTAAAGATCAGTGAGAGAATCAAATTTGTGATATTTGAAATAATGGGATGAAGAAGAGAATTTTTTCATGATGTGAGGCGGGGAGAATCTAAGTATCGAAGAGATTGACACTTCGTGACATGTGAAACTGATAACCAATATATTCTTCATCAATTGTGTGCTCTTCTATGATCACAAAAGCTTGTCAAACAAGTAAAAGCAATGAATTAAGAATGCCCATATACCACACTACATAGTTTTAAGGTATAAAATCTATCCCACATTACTTGGTAATGTCATATAAGGAAAGATGATTCACTAACTTTTTAATTTTATGTTTAATATGCTTTGGTTTGGCTAATTATTCTATAAATATGTATGGAGTGTATGGACATTGAGTGATGGATGCTAACAAATTTGAAAGAGCTGATTTATGAATATCATGTGTTTTAATGCCTCCTTGTACTAAAGTATGAACTACTTAAGGTAGTAATACACATGAAGATGTGATTTGATCAAGGGCTTTGAGCTCTAAGGATGAAACACGAGAGATGAGTGTGGCTCATTCAAATATGTAAGCATGAAATGAGTGTTTTAATAGAACTCGATCTTAGTGACCATCCTCCCAATAATGTGTATAATATGATGTGTTGCATGTGATGATCATCTCTTGATAAATTCTCTATGTTTGCCAAAAAATAAAGTATTTTATCAAGGCTTTAATAAACATTCTTTAGTAATGCTTTATTTTCGATAAAATTATAAGATGATATATATTATTTGTTTTTGTGGCCATGAACTTGACTTAATAGGAAATTAAAGATGGATGCGGAAAAATGACTTATGAAGGCTAAGCACGTATTTTAAAATTAAATTGGATGATTTGAGAAAAACCTAAGTCTATGAATGTCTTTTTGAGAAAACCACATAGTCTTGCAAAGTCCACTAAGTCTTTATGAAAATAATTTTAAACCATCATATTATTATCTAACTATTGCTTGTGAATGCATATATATGTACCAAGTCAATAGTTTTTTTTTTTATTAAAGAGAAAAGCATTGTGTCTAGAAGGTATTTATAAACATGGGAGAAAAGCTATCATACACTGGTTTTTAAATCCCCATGTACCTTGACCCATGTTCTTAGTTATTTAGAATCCTTGATTACCTAAGACCTTGAACCATAGGAAATGTTGAAGGAAGTCCATCATGTTAGACTTCCTTAGCACATGTTGTATTGATTAGATAACTTGGTTTGTATAAATTTACTACCAAGACGACTAGTGTGGCGTGGTTCAAGAAGGTTTTGCATATTGTGAAACCAACGGGCATTGAATTACATATTGCATGAGACTTGCTATGCTACTTCATGATATAGGCATAAGTATGTTGAGAATGTATATGTTATATGTGCAATAATTGAGTAGGAGTTGTTACAGTCCCATGTTTCTTTTAGCTGCTTGGATATTTAGATATATAGGTGCAAGCTATCTCACAGATCCAGATAATGCGAAGTCTACATCAGGATATGTGTTGATGCTTAAAAGAGGTACAATTTTTTGGAAATCAAAGAAACAGGATGTGGTGAAATTGTCTACCATGGAGGTAGAGTACATGACGTACTGTTTGGTGGCCAAGGATGCCGTAAGGATTAATAAATTTATTAATCACCTTGACTTTCACCCCGTACGTTGTGAGGCAGTAAGGATTTTTTAAGACAACATTAGAGCAATATGCGTGTCAAAAGAGCCACGATTCTGTAGGAACCCCAAGTATATAAAACCATGTTTCTATCACCTGAGTAATGAGATATGTGGCGTTGGTTATATGGCTACAATAGGGAGCAACTTATTTGAAGAACTCCTTTGAACCCATGAATATACGACCCCATGTGATGAGGGTACGTGATGGTTTTCTGTGACAATAGGTCCATATTTGTGATGCGATATGAAAGTTGGCCTACGGCCACTTTGGGATGAGATCCGAGCAACAAAGAGAAAAAGATGTTGCCTCTATAAATTCTTTTGTGAAAAGATTGATGGAGCAAGCTATGATTAATGTATTGAGAGAGAATAAGTGAAAAATACTTGAGAGAGAGATTGTAATTGAGAGAGAGAGATGGGGATGAGAGAAATTGATGAAGAGATAATGTAAGGCCTTCAAAAGCCAAGTGGGAGATGTTGAGTGGATGTGACCATTAAAGGCCTTATGAGTGCTTGTAAAATGAAATGCTATAGTGGAACATGAACTCAATGGGAGTGTAGTCCATTGTAGACCATACTAAGCAAACGATATTTGTTGATACCGATCTGTACTTTTCGGTTTGGAAAAACCCATGTTACTTGAGCATAGAATATAAACCGATAAGGGTTCTAATGGGTCATCCCTTGATGAGGTCAGAGTATGTCCGGATGAGTGAGCCGAGGTACTGTGTGACCCTTGTGCGTGATGGTGTCTTTCAGAGATAGGAGCCAAAGCCTCATCTATGTACCATCACACAGCATGCATATTGATAGACCGTTTCTGGAAAACAAGTCACCTTTCAAGGTGAAGCATATGCATGTGCGAGAGATACCTCTATGAACCATAGGAGCTGTAGTCGCATCAGGTTTAGGTGATATTGACTCATCTCTAGGGGAGGACGTGAAATCCACAAACTGGGATTGCAACCCCTTGGTTCATTGGCCACACTTTGGTGACCCGTTAATGAGCTCCTGCTTGGACTATGGGTCATGAAAAATACTGGGTCAGTCTGATAAAGCAAGTATGGTCTGTAGTCCATATTTGAAGGTGGAGTGCCCCATGATTGTTGATTCAATTCCTAAGTCATATGGATCATTTTTCCCATCAAATTAATTTAATTGTGTTTATTTTATGATGGAAATTATTTTAGAATTATTATTTGAATTTTTGTGAACTACTGGATGTTTTATTTATAATTTTTAGATTTATAAAATTAAATATATTAATTTTACAATGATTTAAATATTCGAATAATATTCTAAAATCATTTTAGTACTTTTAAATATATAAAACTATCATGGGGGCTATTGTTCACATAGGCCCACCATATTTCTAGGAGGTGGGGTCTATGAGTGCCTCCCTTGGGTAGCACAACCCACCCTTTAGTCTCTTTCCTATTTTTTAGTGATATGGCATGTGGCCATATGGTTGGAAGATATTAACTTGATATATGTTTGAAAGATTTTGTAGAAAGATTGAGTAGACTTGTGCTATTTTATGGTATGCACAATATTTTGATTAGATTTAATTTATTTAATTTCTATTGATGTGAAAATGGTTTAGGAAATGGGGATAAAAGTTCTAGCACCTTCCATAATGTTGATGGCCCATCTATGGAATGGATGGCTAAGATCCCTCGCCTCACAAGTCACCCAAGATCAATGGTTCATATTCAATCTCACAAAAAGAGACAAGCCAAAGAAAACCCTAAGAAACCCTAATCATGTTCAAAGTCTATAAGAAAGAGTCTTTACCCAAAATCTCTACCCCTTATCTCTTATACGTAATTCTCATATTTCTCTCTCATATCCCACAAACGATAACGCCCCACTTAGAAATTCTCTCTCTCTCTCTCTTAAGAAAAGTTTCTCTATCTCATGAAAGCCCAAAAGGGGGCACGTCCCACTCTCCCATCTTTGTGATCTCTCTCTCCCCCACGTTGTGGAAGAAACTAAGGGTTTAGGCTATAGAGTTCTTCTCTCTCTCATCTCTCAACGATGGATTTATGGCTGAGGGTTTTAGGGTATAGCAAAAAGAGAATCCATCTCTCTCAAACTACGTTGCTAACGGAATTCACCTAGGGTTTGAGTTTATGATCAAAGCGGTTTATGTTCAATTGGTGTGGCTTGGCCTAAACTTGCTTTCCCTGTTGAGATTGAAAGTTGATCATTGATCCCGCGCCATAGGATGGTGGTGACTCTGTGTGGGGTGTAATAAACCTAGTTGAGGTAATCCCCGGTGCTCTCTTTTGTTTCTTGTCATATTTAATTATATTGTCTTTATATTCTCAAACTTAAGAATTGTGGATATTTTTTTTGTTTAAAGAAAATTAGTTTAATTGCATCAAGGTTTTAAGATTTTGGATTTGTTAGTTTAATTTTTTTTGAAGCAAGAGTCATTGTAATAAGTCTACTTGTAAGTGATCTTTGCCAAAAGAAAAGAAAAAGAAAAGAAAATGGGTGAAAAGAAGAAAAATAAAAAAAATATATTATCAAGCAAGATCGCATTAGTCTTTCTTTCAGATATTACTTATGTCCCACAAAAGACTGTCAGAGGCCATGCTCTGGCAGTTTTCTTAGTTGCTGACCCTCTGTCGGAAGGGTCTCCATTAAGTGAAGACCTGTCAAGTGAAGAAGTGTTACATCTCATGGGTGTTTCACCTAAAATGCATCTACATAGTAATAGCAAAGAAATACAAATATGCTGAAGGGACTCCAAACACAACCAACGAATGAGTTTACCAATGGGAAAAAAAGTTAAGAATTTATTGATATAGACTGGATTTGGGAGGAGATCATGACACGCCTATGAAGTCATCTGTTTCCTTTACATCAAAGTTTGGTCTAGTGAACAAAGAACACCCTTAATCATGTAGCTCGAAAAGAAAGAAAAATATATATATGGGCGGTGCAATTTGGTCTATAAGGTCCTTCCAAGAGTATACAGAAGAACGGACCGTCACTGAAGCTAACCCATAATGAGATGCTCAATCTACTTTCTTACTTTTAACTTCTTACTTGTCGCAATAATGTAAGACTCAAGAGTAATCAATTTTTTGTGTATCCCTTACCCTATCGTCTGGAGTTTCTTATATATACAATTTCGAGCTAGAAGATTTTTTGTAACCCAATCTTTTTTAGTTATGAACGGTTATTGTCCTCTTATCCGGTCAACAATATCCTAGTCTCTTTATTCAAATTAAAACTTCATTCATACTTTGTCATTCTGCTAGCAATATTCACTCTCACTTATTCATCCTTATCCCTTTAGATCGTGTTCTTTGAATTTTTTTCTTCCGGCTTCATCTTCTCATTGCGTTCCCGGTTTGAATTTTAAAAGAAACTGCTGTCGATCTTCTGCACCGAGAGTCATCTCATTTGCGAAGGCTGTCTTTGCTAGTATCTCTCATCACACCTTGGTCTCATTCCCTTTTGTCATTTCTTAGTGCCCGGTCACATCTTTCTACAGTAAAAAAAATCCAAACTAACTTGCCCCCATAGTGTCGTACGAACACTCTCTTTGTCATGTGAACGTGACATTTCGGATGAGATTTTGGGAGTTTTTATTTTTCTGATATGCATTAATCAAATTTTCATCTTTCAAACTTCATTTTTCAGTGGGAAACGATAACTATTCATAGTCTCCATGGGTTATATAGGGCACCACTATTAATGATTTTCCTTACCCACTTTCCTTCTTCCTTGTTATTCATCCTTTTCTCACTTCAGTATCTGCCTTTTATGGCTTCCTCCTGTCACTCATCTAACTCTGGTGACCCTAAGCACCGACGGGGCAGGCCCCCCCTTATTGCTAAATCCTCTGAGTCTCCTGTTGAGTAGTCTCTTTATGTTGAGGCGGACTATCCCAGGCAACCCGTACTACTATGACTACGAGGAACAAATCCCAGAAGCACCTGCTCCTATTTTCCTCCCTTCGAATATCCCGTGGGATTTTGACGACAAGCTTGCCTTCAAGGATGAGATGGAGGAGGTGGAGCACTACATCACTGCTCGGACTCTAGGCCTTTCTCAAGCCAAGGATGTTGGAGTATTAAGCCAAGTTTAAGTGATATGTTTGAAAAAACAACTGTCATCGTAAAACAACAAAACTCCAAATATATAAAGTTTTCATACAAATTGACAATAGTACATAAGTTCCAGCCACCAAACATGGCTTTAAACTCATTTGAAAACAAAATACAACTCTAATTGATCCTTTGTTAAAGCTCAAACTTAAGATACAATAAGGAGATTGAATAAATAAAAGACTATATTCAAATACAAGTTCTCATATTTACAACACTATACAAGATACATTCTCAAAGTACTCATCACTTTGAAATTACATCAAACACTTCAAGACCAATCTCCATCTCCACCAAAAAATAACTTGTACACAGTGTTTAAAAAAACGCCGGTTCGACTCGGAAATCACAATGGGGGGATCGTATCGGCTAAAAAATCGGGAATCGTCCGGTTCTAGAGAGAAATTTGTACAGTATTCTTCACGGGATTCTTTGAAATTTGTCATTTTTTGATCATTTTTCTTGTTTTTTTTGGCATGTGATCTAATTTGCAGGCTGTAAACAGCTTTATTCAGCTTTTACAAGGATTAAATGGTTGAAAAAATTGGTGTTTTTGGATCACGAAACTTGCTTTTTTAGGGTTTCCGCCTTTTCTGAAAGTTTCATGCCAAATAGGGCATGAATCTTTCAAAATTTGTAGGCATTTTGATCGTAAAGCTGTGAATCAAAACCTTTTGTTACTAATTTGTAATAATCGTTGAGAAAAACATAGTTTTTTGGAGATTGAAGGCTTCGGTTCACAAAATCAGGTAAGAAGTTTGGGTTTTTTTTTTTTTCCGCCATATGATTTATTTCACGGCATATTTTGAACATAATGAGTTCCATAATTAGGGTTTTTAATCTTTATTGTGTCTAGTATGATTTAAATTTTTCAATTTTACGTAATTTGGTCAATTACAGCATAAAATTTGAGATGAACACAGAGATCTTTGCGGAACCAAAATTTCGCTGTTTTTTTTTTTTTTTTTCTGCCTTTTGATTTTGTTTTCATGATATATTAGAAATAATGTGTTAAAAATTTAGGGTTTTGATTCCTTATATTGTTGTTTATCAGAAAATATACTGAATTGGATGTAATTTATTCACTTAGAGGTGGATTTTTTAGTTAAAATGGCTTATGTAAATTGGCTCTGTGAAGAACAGAATTTTTTTTTTTTTTTGTAATCCACGATCGAATGTTTTGTAATACTTGATCGATTTTTTTTTAATCCATGATCGAATTGTTTTTTTTTTTTTCGTAATCCGTGATCAATTTTTTTTTTTTTGTAA